>PVJO010011377.1:0-60051 GCA_004026905.1 Hystrix cristata | reverse complement strand
ATCCAGAATATATAAAGAACTCAAAAAGATCAAACCCCCCAGATTTAAAGACCCTATCCAAAAATGGGCATCTGAAATGAATAAACATTTCTCAGATGAAGAAATAAAAATGGCAAATAAATATATGAAAAAATGTTCAACATCATTGGTCATTCGAGAAATGCAGATCAAAACAACACTAAGATACCATCTCACTCCAGAAAGAATAGCTATTATCAAGAAATCAACCAATAACAAGTGCTGGCGGGGATGCGGGGGGAAAAGGAACCCTCCTGCACTGTTGGTGGGAGTGTAGGCTGGTCCAACCACTGTGGAAGTCAGTGTGGAGATTCCTCAGAAAACTACAGCTAGAGGTTCCATTTGACCCAGCTATTTCTCTGCTTGGTATCTTCCCAGAAGAATTAAAATCATCATATCACAGTGATATATGCACAACCATGTTCATAGCAGCACAATTTGTAATAGCTAAGTCTTGGAAACAACCTAAATGCCCAACAACTGATGAATGGCTAAAGAAGATGTGGTTCTTCTACACAATGGAGTACTACACCGCCATAAAAAAGGATAAACTAGAGTCATTTGTGTGTAAATGGATGTTCCTTGAGAACATACTCTTAAGTTAAATAAATCAGACACTTTTCAGTACACATTGAATTGTTTCTCTGATATGAGAAACCATAAGTGTAAATAAGGATAAAGGGGTAGAATAGATATTACATTTAAAAAAAGAGAGAGATAGTATTCAAAAGAGAGGAGAACCAGATAGGGAAAAGGGGGATAAAGAAGAAGGTTAAAAGAAAAGTAAGATGAAAGGGGAAAAAATGGAAAAGTGTAACTATACTTGTTGCAAATAGTGAGGGGTGGGTGAATGGAAGGGAGGGGAGTGGAAGAGGGGGAGAAGAGGGGGGAAAACCAAGATGTTTCATGTACGGGTACAAAATAACCATGTTGATTATGATCATTATGTATACAATGTACCAATACATGTTCTTGGTAAAAATAAAAAAAAATGTATTTCCATCACAAAGAGGAACACATAATATGAGCAGATAATTTATAGAAGGACTTACATAAGAAAGAGAAAAATGACATAAAAGAAAGGAGATATAAAAAACAGGAAAAAATGAAAATAAATCTCAATACATATTCATAAAATTCATCAAAGAAGAAATACTCTTGTGTTGGTGGTTATGAGAAATTGAACTTATTGTCTACTGGTGGTGGTAGTGCAGATAGATAATGTGTGTTAGATTTTAAATGGATACACACTCTATGTGCTAGCAAACTTGCTCCTGAGCATCTATGGCACTTCCTCAAATCTGTTTCTACGGCACGAAGAATGTGTCCTGTGGCACTTCCATCACTGAGAGAACTCGAAAAGCCTGCTTTCTCATAATTGTGCAAAAGGTAAATAAGGTGTCAGGCTACATCCACGTTTTTTGAAGTATGAATTCACAGTGGCTGAAATTATCTGACTAAGCAGGCGCAGTGGACACGTACACTGCTGAATGACATGGAATCCTGAGAGGGCAAAAGAACCCAAGAGCTGCCATCTCTCTACCTCTACACCCCAAACCCAAGCTGAGTGACTCTATTCAAATAACTCCCAGTCTGTACTTGAACACGGTTTCTCTCTCTCTCTGTTCCAGTCTTCCCCCTTAGGCTTCCTTTCTGATGCCACTAGAGTGAAAAACAGAGAAGTATCCAGCCCTTGCTATGCTATGATGACACAAACTGGGAGGTCTAGAGACCAGACTAAGGGGTGGCTTAAACTGAAGCTCTGTGCTTCATCACGTCTGTGCGCTTCTCAACAGGCCATTCCCACGGCCTTCTCCAGGACACCAACATGAGACAGTTGTCCCCAGCGAACAGGGAACTCAGCAGAACCTGAAAGGATTTCAGGGACTGCAGGCTCCACCCACATTTGGAACACATGGCAAAGGCTCAGGGTCACCTCTCTCCCCAGAGATGTAAGTCACTGCAAAGGAAAAATGGAACAAAGACTTGGATGTGACAGTGCTACACGATATGACGTCATTAACAAGGAAGAAGAGGCAGTGGGAAAACAAGAGAGGGCAAAGTAGAAAGTCAAATTTTGCGCCAAGATGAAGGGAGATAGAGTGGTTCTGAAAATCAGCATAAATTAGAACTAGGAAGGGAAATATTTTCTCTTTAGCACTATTCATGCTTGGTGTGTCTGTTTAAACTGCTTAGGCCTATGTCTGTTTATTGACAATTTCTATTCTATTGCTTTGTCCTGATAAAGCAAGTAAGGACAGTATGAATAGAGTGGTGCACCTCTCTAACACATAAAGTAAATATATCGATAAATAAATAACCAACCAACTAGTCAACCAACCACAAATGAAACTAAACTAAACCAAAAAACCAGAAAACACCACTCAGAATAGGCTCTTTAATCCTAACGCTACTCATAAAGTGTTCCAATTTAGTTCATCAGGAGGACCTGATTAATACAGTGCTCAGCACAGGAAACTACTTGGTAAGTTTCATACTCTCCAGAGGAGAACTTTGGCTGTTCTCACTCGGTGTCCTGTCATTCACAGAGCAGTGACTCACTGCTGCTGCCCAGCAGCCTGAGCAAGTATTGTAACATAGACATCTAATGTGAAAACAGAATAAAATTCAAAAATCAAAGTAAATATTCCACTGAATACTAATAACTCTGTCTTTTATTCTTCAGTACAAGAGATTGAATTCAGAGTATTGTGCATGTTACACAAATTACTTAGGCTTAGAGATACAGTCCCAGTATTTATACTTTCTACTGATCTGGGTGTTGCTCCAACATCCAGGCCGTCCTTAGTACTGCAATCCTCCTGCCTCTGTGTCCCCAGTTGCTAGGATAAAAACTGGGCACAACAGGCCTCACTGAAGTTTCATCTGATAGAGCACTGCAATCCTGGTTAATAGCAGTAACTCTTAGCTGGGCCTGTTGGCACAAGTTTGTAATCTCAGAACTCCAGGAGGCTACAAGAAGATCAGAAGTTCACTGCAGCCTGGTCAACTTAGTGAGCCCTGGTCTCAAATTTCAAAACAATATATTAAGAAGTGTGGGGAAGGTAGTTCAAAGAAAAATTTCTGAGATCAGTTCTCTAGACAATAAAAACATAAACCACACCTAGCAATCTTTTGTATCCTAGAAAAATCCCTTCCCATCACATTTAGATGATCATATCCAACAATTCTTAAGCCTACAATATGGCCACATGCTGAATTTCCAATTCTTCCTCAAAAATGATTAGTTTAACTGATCAGTAGAAAGAAAAGATTGGGTTACTTAATTTTACTAAGTTCAGGGCTGGGGAATTAGCTCAGTGGGTTAGAGTGCTTGCCTTCCAAGCACAAGGGCGCAAGTTCCATCTCCAGCACTGAAAAAAAAAAATTTACTAAATTCTTCTCCTTCCTTTAGGCCTGTGATCTTTCACCCACTCTCATACTGAGCAAGGGAACTACTTCTTTTCACACAGAGAACGATCCAACTTCAGAGGAAGGCCTTCTCTACTGCTGAAGTGGTTTTTGCCACCCTCACCACCCTCTACTCTCCTACTTTCTTACTCCTCTATTTGCTCCTCCCTAAAAAACAAACAAACGAAACTTTATCCCTAAGGATTTTTCTGCCTGTAAACCTCACATTTAGGGCTTACTCCGAGTGCAGTACTCCCTTGATAGGAAGCCCACCTCAGTCATGGTTTCCATTTTTAAAATAATGCCTACAAGCAGTCCGAGTACTAGAGTAATTATATGTGATGAGACCCTTCTCTCTTTCCACTCATAACAAATCACAAGTTCATGCGGATGGCCCAGTTCAACGAGTTTCACACAGTGCATTTAACCAGCTGTCCCTTCTGGAAGTGGTACTTAGCAGGAACACTTTATCCGAACTCTGCTAGTACATTAACATCACCTCCATTTTTCTTAGCATTCTAAACTCTAAGGGATGGTCTGAATTAAAAGGTCAATTTGTAGTACACGTGACACACAAACGATTAGGAGGGTTATTTTTTGCACTTCTGTATATGTAACACCAGAGTTCCAAGCATTCCTGGCAAGCGCTACAGCATTGAGTCAGGGATTCTCATGGCATTTACCAAGAACTATCAAGAAGGCGGCAGTGTGGGGACATAGTGAAAATTTCGGAATTCACGCTACTCACGAAGGAGCGTTGAACTGAGGAGGTAAGTTGTGCGTTTAGAACCCACTATCACAAACATTTATAAAATTGGTATCCACCAGGTCGGCAGCCGGGGGGGGTGTGACCAGGGAACCAGCACACCACAGACCTTCGGCTTGAACCTTCGCCTGAACCTGGGTCTCCCCACAACGCCCAGTCTCCCCACACAGGTGGCGACGCAGCTGGGAGTTGCAGCTGCCTGAGACAGCGCTACCGGCTGGCAGGGTGGCTGGGGAACGTGCTGCTGGGTACCCAAAATGAGCCGGCCTCAGCAAAGGACTGAGGGACACAGGGGACACTGGGCCGGGGACTAGGAGGAACTCAGACTTTGCAGCCGCCAGGGAGGCTCCCGTCCGCCATTGCTGCTTCCCAGCACTTCCGGGTTGACCTCCCCGACACCGCACTCGGTTCCGGCCCATCTCAGAGCGGCCGCCCCGCACTCTTACCATCGCGCAGCGGGAGGGTCTTCCCGGGTCCTTCCAACGCGGGCTCAGGCGGCAGGAATCCTAAGGGAAGGCGCTGCAGCCAGGACAGCCGGCGCTCAGCAAAACGCGCAGGGTCCGGGCTTTGGCGCCAAGAGTAGAGCCCGCCTCCCGCCCTCACCTGATTGGTCAGTTCGTGCGGCCCGCGTCTTTGACGCTGATTCGCTCCCGCTCTGTTACCTGCGCTCTAGCTGTGACGACAGAAACACCGGGAGCAAGGCCGCTAAACCTGCGGGTGTGGGTGGAGCTCAAATGGTAGACTGTAACCCAGAGACTTCTAGACCAGTTTTTCTCTCAGCGTGCTGACCTGTTTTAAACTGTGTTTAAGCAGTTTACTCCTGGCTCGGCAGAGCTGCCCACGGTCTATAGGGTCTCACATGTACTTTTGTCTGTTCTTAAACTCACTCTAAAGCCCAGAGTGGCTTTGAGCTCGCTGCTATTCTCCTGCATCAGTCTCCTTACCGCTGGCTTTACAAGCATGGACCAACACTTCAGCTACGCCTAACTTGTAAGGTTCGCAGTGGGCTCTTCCTGTGTGTTGCTCTATCACATGGAGTCACACATGTGCTAAGACAGCTGAAGAGTTACCATACCATGGCCAAATCCTTGGGACAGAATGCCACGAGTCCAGACAAGGCCAGGACCCAGTGGAATGGAGGGAAGGCTGGACCTTGTGAGAGGTGAAAAATATAACAATAAGGTGTTTGGCTTCAAGCACAAGATTTTTTCACATTGTATCTCTCGATTTACTCATTTTTGATCAAGAAAATATATATGTTTCAACAAAAATACATTTATTAAATAAATGCAATTCTTGGTGTTGAGGAAGGGGAAAAAAATGGACTGCCGACTCTAAGGTCCCCATGTCTTGTAGTTTCCTCCTCACAAGTTGAAACTCTCCGTTTTTCAACACATTAATATTACTAGAAGGAAAAAGAGTCATATTCCCCTCATGATTAATATCTTGTTTGGCAGGAGAGGTGGTTAGGATATTAGAAAAGTTGACTTCTCATCTGTCTGGTTGAGTCGTGGAAATGTGACATGATAGACCATGTCTCCTCTCTCTCCCTTCTTCTCTGGTACAATTTTGGCTCTGTGTTACTTGTTTCTCATATTGTAGTTACCTTCCATTCTTCATTGACTTCCACTATGATATTTCTCCTTGGGAGTCAAATGCCAACAAACATCAATCTCTGAACCCTTGAGCATAATAAGCCTTTTGTTCTTTGTTGTGTATGTTAGGTGTTTTGTGCATGCACCAAGAACCTAATGAAAGTAATAGCAGGTGTCTGAAAAAAATAAAATGTCAAGAGCATCAATCATTTCTAAGAAAATGCTATAGATGGGTTTTTTCTATGACTGCTCTTCATAGATTTTCTTACTATGATTGTAGTTCAGTGTGATTCCAACAACTCTTTGCATATCAAAACTACTTTCCAGGGAAAAGCACGTGGTGACCAGTAAAAACCTTCAAAAAGAGAAAATTTTCAAAACAGTTTCCACAATGGTCACCTACGTTCTTTGCTCTGAAGCTTGTGGCTGTCATCACTCCTTCTAGAGTTTTCCTGAACAGTTAGAGGCAACAAAAAGTTCTGCAGGCCAGGAGGGTGCCAGGGGATGATCATGGTTCATTCTCGTTAAGTTCAAGGTATATCTCAGCTTCAAGTCACTGGACTTAACACTTCTCCCCACTACTGTTTATTCAACTGCTTTACACTGACATTGATGAGTTGTATGTTATCAGTATACCTAACTCAAGTCTTTGAACATAAATCAAGAGAGTCCTTGCATTCCTTATGTGCTTAACAATGAAGCACAAATGGACAATTCTAAAATACTACATATGGATATAAAACATGCAAGTATTATTACTGTTTGAAAAACAAAGATGTGATGAAACTTATTTCCATATGACTAAATGTACACAAAACAGTTAATAATAAAGAGTTAATAAAATGTGAATTGTTCAATTTTCCCCCTGTATTGATGGCTCCTTCACTACCTCACTTGAATATTGTTCCAAGATGCTCTGTTCCTAGAAATTTTATATACTCCCTTTACCATTTTAGAACAATCTCTTGAGCCCTCTCACAGATGGAGATGCATCTATTTTTTTCTCTAGTCAAATCCTAAGCATCATACAAGCTCCCCCCACCAACATTAATAGTGTAACTGCCCTGACAATTAATCTTTTGGAGTCTCAATCACATTCTTCTATTTGAAATAGTGTTACTGTGAATATGGTGACACTTTAGATGGATTCAAGGTACAAATTTATTGTGGCTATACTCTGTAGTCTGTTACAACACAGGAAATATGAGAACACAAATAGAATATTACATCATTTGTTTGTAGTTTATATATTCTCATATAAAGTCCTCAAAGACTCTTGAAATGTCTTAATTCTGTGCTGCGTATCATAGTTAGATTTTCAGTGGCTGGGAAACTGTTCATGGTTTATTGGTGTGGAATTATATGAAATCCAGAAGGAACAAGGAATGCTGAAAAGACAAGATTTGTAACAGTTACTTTCATTTGTAACTGACCAGTAGGATGAAATGTTGTGCCCCACCCATGGGAGCTGGGGAACAGGGGAAAAAGCCTTGAGATGAGGTTGATAATCAAAACCACAGAAGCTTATCAATCCCATCAACATAGTAGAAAACTCTTCAGTTCTAATGGAAAGTATATCTTTCCTCGTATTATATTCAGCATTATCCTGGGCCTAAAATCTCAAGATGCCAGTGAATTCCACACCTTTATATGTCACGAGGAAACTCCAGACACATCCACATGTTCCCTGAATTCCAATTTGCTGCTGAAGGAAAGCAATGGACCTAGAAACTACACTGGGTAACTGAGCTGGCCAAATGAGAAAAAACACAGAATGCATAAAAATTCCGGGATGCTTCCAAACCATGAGGGTTTTTTCCATTTCTCCACCTCTACAGCCCAACCCAGGGTGTATCATTCTTCCCAAATTGTTTGAACACTGCCATTGCACTTTGTAAGTACAGGGACCTCTTAGGTTGAGAAAAGATAGGATAAAGTTTCAGTGAGATTTATTAAGACCATAAAGAAACTGACTAAAAGCAGTTTCTGCCTCTACCATGAAAAATAGTTTCTGCCTTCATAGGTAGACTCTGCTTTTAGAGCAATTAAAAGACAAAGAAGAGAGAAAGAAGCTACACTTGAAAGAGGCACTATCCAACACAATTATCATAGGAATTTTTTCAGGAAGAATTAACACTGAGGAACCCAGAAGCATAGAGACCAGAAAGACCAGCTCCACTGCAGTGGGTGCATTGACAATGGAAGAAAGATAAGAGACAGCCACCTAAGGACTCTTATTTAATATGTAACACACACACAACACACACACACACACACACCCTACACATATACACATATGTATATATTCTCATCGTAACATCATAAAGTCTTGCACCAGCCACACCTACATACACATGTCCCCTTTTACTTAATCATTAAGTCCATATTTGCTTTCTTATAAGCCCTCCCCCTTCACTCATTTATTACAAATGTGAAGGAAGAATCCATAAGGCCAGAAGGAATGTAGGCAGACATTCCTAGCTTAGGATCAAAGACAGTCAAGAGAACAGATCAGATCATGACAAGTGCCCACCAGAGAGATAAAGACATGAATTCCCAACAAAAGGAGCCCAGGATCAGAGCTCAGGCTTTCAGTTCTGAAAACCCCTGCAATCTTTTCCATCTTTTCACCAAATAAGCCATCTTTTGTTGCACTAATCTGCCTTTTTTTTTTTCTTTTGTCCCTACTAGTGCTGGATTTCAAATTGCTGAGAGCTATTTTTTTAACAGAGCAATGGTATGGCATGACGTGGCATGGCAAGCTGTCCACCCCTAAATGTAACAACATCCACTCTTTTTGCCAACCCAACTTGGTCTGCACCAGATCATGTGGTTAGTGAGCAAGGGGCAAAAAGATCCTTCTATTTGTTGATCTCAGGTGACAAACACAGCCTGGAAGAGAGCCACATTAAAGGGGCTTTCAACGAATGCTGTGTGCTTTTCCTCTGTTGTGCACATCCATACAGTCCATGGTCATGGCCTTTTCCACAAAACCAAATTGGAAGGATGTTAATATTATAGACAGCTAAGTTAGGTAGTAATTTTATAGGCCGTCAGACGGGCCCAGGCCTAGAAGAAATCAGTACATAAGATAAGAACATATTGGAACAGTGGCTGGAGGTGCACCTGAAGAAGCTAAAGTCACAGCAGCCAGATGCACATACTTCCCTGAGGGATAAATGGAAGCTGGAGATTATTGTTACCACCCTTTTGAGAGGCCTCATATAAATAAACCATTATATCTTTGGGGTGTGCATCCTCTCACACCCACTAAGACTAAGACTAAAGACAAGAATAAGACTACAGATTATCGACCAAGATTAATGATGTCTTCCATCTCCACTTGCTACTATTGGATCAATAGTAGCAAATTGGCTATACTTGTTATCTTATTGGTTGATTAGAGTTTTGACCAAGTTGTACCCCTCTCTTGATTTTGCTCTATAAATCTTTCTTGGAGATGTGGGCTCATTTGCAACCCCCTCAGGATACCTCCTGTCTCTCTGGCGCTGTTCCCAGTCCCCATCCCTATTCCCCATAAACTTTCCTACTCAACCTCTGTTGTTCCATACAATTCACTTTTTGACTACCGGGAACATGAACTCAGCATATCTGACATCTAGCAGGTTGGGAATTATATTTATCCTACATCATTTTGGCTTGTATCGAGACATCACCCCAAAGTCTTGTGTGCTCCTATATTGGGGCTTTCAGAGCTGCCTGGCTCTAGTTCATGTGACACAGAGATTAAGGTTGTGTGGTACTAAATTAGTCCACTGATTTGAATTAGCGTAATTCTGGGTAGCATCACCCAAAAGCCTGGTAGCCCATGTGACAAAAGGGAAAAGCAGGCTGTCTGCTGTCTGCTCAATGCCTTAAGTCTGCTATACATGAGCTATTTCTCCTCTGAGGCAGAAGAGTAGGTAGGGCGTGGCAAAAGCCAGCAAGGGTAATAGAGGCACGGAAGAGTTCCCAAAGCCCTACATGTGGACTTCTTGTGAGAATGGCCTAGACCTGATGTCAGCCTGAGGTGTGGGATCCCAGCACCACCTCTGAGCACCCAGATGTACCAATTCTTGCAGGTGTCCTTGAGATTTGGAAACTACAAAATAAAAGAAGCCATGAGGAGCAGTGCTGTCATGCTTTTCCATAATAGCCCACGTTGGCTCTCGCAGATGCAGCATGCACTTTTACATTTTGCTTTTGGCTGCCCCCCCCCTTTTTTTCTTTTTTGGCCCAAGCTCACTCTGAAGAGCCAATTTTTCTCCCAATTGCCATTTCTGCATTTTTAAAGAAACTTTGCTGCTAGTTTTTACTCATTTCATTCAATTTTTTTTTCACAGTGAGAAGAACCTACAATCCAACTCCACAAGAGGCAAGAAACCAGAAACAAGAACACTACTAAAAAGTGGTGAGTTGCTTTTCAGAAGGAAGCCACCAATAACACCTCTGCTGTTCCACCCTGCCTTGGAGTCAGCCAATTATGGACTGAAACTTCTACAAATTGTGAGCTGAAATAAACATTTGCTCCTTTTAACTTTGCATGTTGTGCATATTGTCTCAGCAAAGAGAAAAGTAACTAAGACAAAGGGTGATGGGAGTCTGGAGGGATATTCATGAGGAATTCAGAGATTTCTGCTCTTTTAGGAACACAGAACAAAGATTCCCTGCAAACTCTGTCTGTCCAGACTGAGCACATCTGCTGCACAGGTGTAAGATCTCCCAGGCTTGGTGGAGACGGACATAGACAGTGTGTCTTTAACACACTGACATTGAGACAGCCCACAGCAGCAACAAGGGTTCCAATAAATCAGGCTTTCAGAAGATAAAGAATGTGTTCCTCTACTAAGGTGTGTCCCCTGAATCTCCAGATGTGATGGATAGAAATGATGGACAGGACATCAAATCATCTCAGGAGTGCTAAAATGCATCAGAATTCACTCTGATCTTAATTACATACATGACATACAGTACATATTTATAAACCATTAAGGATTTTTGAAAAGGCTGCAGGTGACTGAAGGTCAGGCTGGGGGATTAAACATGTGTGTGCTCTTCCATAAGGCAGTGGAGATCCCCTGAGTTATTGTTATATGATTTTCTTACTCTCTTAGGACAAGAGAAGGATGAGTAGCTTTAAACTATTCAAAATTAATGGGCAGAAGGGAGTGACTTCCTCAGCTCCATTGCTCCTAACTGTACTCATTCTTTTTATAGAAAATTTTCCACCAAAAGATGCTTCAAATAAACAAATTAAGCAAAGTAACAGGTTACAAAATCACTACAGAAAAATCAATAGCTTTCCTATACATCAACAATGAACTCAACGAGAAAGAAATCAGAAAAATAATTCCATTCACAAGAGCTTTTTAAAAATTCAATGGCTATGAATTAACCTGACCACAGAAGTGAAAGATCTTATGAAATCTTTAGGAATCTGAAAAAAGGAGGATATCAGAAAATAAAAAAAAAATCTCATGTACCTGGATAGGGAAAACTAATATCGTCAAACTGCCCATATTACCAAAAAATGATATAGAGATGTAACACAATCTCTGGGTGTTGTAGTTCCTCTCTCAATGCAATGACACAATAGTCAATGCCCACACTTGTGAGAAGAAAATGCTTATTTTGGCTCATGGTTTGCTGAGGTTTCAGTCCATAGTTGACTGAAACAGACTTAGTTGAACTAAATTAGGGCAGGGTTTTTATGGGCAGAAGTCACAGTTACATCCCGCAAGTGGAATTCTTTCAATTATTCCAACAGGCAGGTGTTTGTGATGGTTACAGATAAGTTGGTTAAATATACATTGCATTATCGTAGTTATGTCCAGCAAGTGGCATTCTCAGGCCATTACTGGCTACAAATTTATGGGCTTATGGTAAACCAGAAGATGCAAGGGGTGGGGGTCGAGGAGAATACAGGATGCCAGAAAGCGGATTTCTGGGACAGAGAAGGAACAGATAATTCTTTTCTAACTAGCAAATATCTGGGATTTTCTAAACTTCTGGAGTGACTCAAAATGGAGTCAGATCTTAAGATGGTGATAGCTTTGCCATTTCACTAGAAGTACTTGAAAATTTTTCTGAATATTAGGCCATTAGAGAGATGCAAATCAAAATAATTTTGAGATTCCATCTTACCCCAGAAACAGTGGCTATTATCATGGACTTGAAAAACTACAAAATCTGATGAGATTGTGGAGGAAAAAAAAGCATCTGGCAGGAATGTAAACTAGTATAAGTACTATGAAAATAGGCAGGAGATTTATCAAGAAGAATATTACTTCCATTTGGCCCAGCTGTATGTGTTCTGATTATGTTCCCAACAGAGTTGAGGACATAATATACTGATAGATGCACAATCACGTTTATACCAGCAGATTATATAACAGCTAAATCCTGGAAGGGCCCTGTATGTCCACCAACATGCGAATGGATAAAGAAAATGTGGTATATATACATAACAGATGCCTTAGTAACTTTCTTGTTCCTGGGACTAAAAAAGCTAAAGGAGGAAAGATTTATTTGAGCTCATAGTTTGTAGAGGTTTCAGTCCCTGGTTTGCTGGCTCAAAGGCAGGACAGCATGGCAGACAGGCACGGCAGAGGAGAGATAGTCCATGACTGGGCAGGCAGAAAGCAGCAACAGTGAGCCTCAGATTTGCTTTTTATTCATTCAGGCAACTAGCCTATTGGGGGTTGTTGCCACTCACACCAATGGTGGGTCTTCTCTCTTCAGGAAATCCATTCAGCCACATTTTAAACGATGCTAATCCAATCAGGGGACAGATCCAACTGCAACAGGCCCATAATTCATATTCACAAACTCTAGATCCAGCCTCATCTGAAAAGCCCCACCTATGATTACATGAGGCTTGGCCGGGGGCGGGGGGGCATCTAGATACAAGCCATTATAATGGACTACAACTCAACCATAAAAAGGATAAATTTCAACCATCTGTAGGAGTGTGAATGTACTTTGAGGCCATAATGATAAGTGAAATAAATCAGACAGAGAAAGTTCAGTATTTAATGGGTTGCTCTTTCATGAGAACTCTAAAGTATAAGTACTACTACACACAACAAAACAAAGATAATAGGAAGCAGGAGATTGACTTTTTGAAAATCAAAAAGGGATCAAAGAATATGAGGAAACAGTAGGAAGGCTAGGTGAAGAGGAAGTAAAAAGGCTCAAAATTCTACATGTATATTTACCAGTTCTCCATGGTTAGTGTATCAAAAATGTATGCTAAAAAAAAAGTTAAATAAGACATTTAGGGAGTTGAAATTGTATCAATCAAACAAAAAATTGAACTGAAGATTTAGAGGTAAAGTGATGACAATCTCTAAGAAAGGAGCCCAAATGTCAAAATGTTTGAGGGAATAGAGAAAGAAAGGAAAACAGACAAACTCAGATGGGAATAATTAAGTAAGAAAATAATATAATTTCTTCAAGCTGAGAAATAAGACTTTCCAGACCCAATGTATACAGAAAATGCACTATTGTGAAATTTTGGAACATGTATGTTAGAATACACTATTTTCCTATTTTGCATATTTTTCTATACTTCACAATATTGTGTAAGAAACATGGGAGATTTCTAAGATAAAAAACAGAAATATGACATGTGTTGCAAACATATGCAAAATGTTTAAATGAAAAATTAAAAAATTGGGTTGGGGATTTAGCTCAGAGGTAGAGTGCTTGACTTGCAAGCGCAAGGCCCTGAGTTCAATCTGCAGGACCCCCTAATATTTATTACAGTAAAAGACACTTGACCAAAAATCTGATGTCAAATCCCCACCCCTATACCTGAAAACAATTATCCCACGATTCTTTCCACTTTCCAAAGCTGTCCTGGAAGCCAGCCTTCATGACTGTAGATTCGTGGCTGCCTTACAATCCTGAGTCAGTTCAAAATATTTACATCAGGGTTGTGGATTTAGCTCAAGTGGTACATTGCTTGTTTAGCCAAGCACACAGCCCTTAATTCGATCCCCAGCACCCAAGATGTTTACATCAATTTTTGTCAAATAAAACCATTTCACGGTGTTCTCATCAAACTTATTTGTTTGATCTGTCACCATGAATCTTATGGCCTTTCCCCTGAGTAGAAATGAACAAGTAGGGTAAACATTTTGAATTGACTTGCTGCTTTGAGGCAGCTAAAACAGCACTACTACGGAATGGGAGAGCACTTTCAGAATTGCTTCAGAAAGTGTCAAGAATGATGGGACAAGAGTGTTTGAAACAAGGAGGAGTAGGTTGAAAGGAGTTAACAGCAATATGTCTTTCACTGCACTCATTCTTTTAAAATCTAAACATTCAAGCAAGGAGTGGTGGGGCTCGCTTGTAATCCCACCACTCTGGAGGATGAGGGGGAGGATCACTTTAACTTCAAGGCTAGCCTGGGCTACCTAGTGATTTTGGGGCCAGCCTGAATTACACAGTGAGACCCCGTCTCAATAAAACAAAACAAACCAAACAAAAATGTAAATATTCACTGAATATTTTGATCACACCTTATAAAAGCTATAACTGATAAGCAAGAAACAAAGCTAAATAATACTGTTTGGTTAATTCGGATCAGATCTTATACTTTTTCAAATTAACATACTGAAGAAACAGTGAGCAAATTGACAGCAAAGATAAAGACACCCAGCTCAGTCAACATACAATGATACATATGACAATTCAGAAACATATATTAAGTGTGAAATAAAGTACAAGGGTATGCTACATACATCAGTTATCACATTAAATATAAGTCAATTAATTTACCTTCTTTAGAAAAATTTACTGTCACACTTGGCTAAAAACAAAAATTCAGTTATGTACTGCTTATAAGAAATAACTTAGATAGGGGCCTGGGGATTTAGCTCCAGTGGTAGAGCTGGAAAATTTGCAGGTTATGTCAAGGAAAATATCTGAAAAAAGACAAATGTTTGAAGGATGAATCGTATGTAGGTAACCAAGAGGTTTGGCTCTACAATATGGTCATGGAAGAGACTTAACATTTCACAGGGACAGTCCCTCGCACAGTACAAAGTGTGGTGTGATATGGTAGCTGAGAAGAGACTGGGACAGAACAATTAGGGAAAAGAAGGCTGAGAATGGATGAGCTGAGTGGGGCAGGAGGGCAGGACCCTGAAGGTAATGGTAAACTTTGCACTGTATTGGAAGGTCATTGGGAAACCACTATGTCAGAATTTCAAGGACAGGAGTGGCATGATTACTTCTGTAATTTAAATGAAAGATGCCCTGGATTGAACATAGAGTTTAGGATGGAAAGAAATGAATGCAGAGCCCACATAGGAGATTGAGTAAAATCAAGACTTGCCTGATGGTTGTTTTGGAAATCTGTAACACTGGAATATTTGGATATGGACTATTTGAAGTGGAGGTAGAATTGAAAGAATTTCACAAATCATGCATTTTGTGTAGCACCTGAACAGGGATCAGCAGTTGATATCCTATGAGTTAAATTGGGGCCAATTTTGGCTTATGAAAATAGTTTTATTCAAGCCCATTTCATTGTGTGCGGTCTGTGGCTATTTCTGCACTGTCACCATATAGTTAAGTACAGGTGAGAGAGCATGTAGTCCATAAATGCTAAGACATTTGCTCTTCGGTTATTGGCAGAAAATGTGTGTCAACCCAGAGTGTAAAAAGTGTTTGGTATTCATCAGGCAATGTGATGGTGGCTGAATATGAAGTTCTGAAAAAAGTGAGCACAAGTATCTAAAGATAAATCACCACATTGAAAGGACAGTGAAGGAAAAAAATAGAAGGTATTAAGAGTGATTTGGGGAAATACAAGTGAAAAAAGGATGTTTTTATGAGGTGGGAGGAGCCTGTAGAAACCACCATGGGATGTGGTCTGAAAGGTCGCTTAGAGCCCGCCATCTTGCTTATTGAAATAAGTTTCGTGTAAACGTTGTTAGCTTAACTGTCCTGCTGGAGGACCACAACAGGAATAACCTGGCCTGGTGCTGTTTCTGTCCTTTCTCCTTTTACCTCCACCTCTCTTTCATCACAGGGAGAGCATCGCCTGAGACCTTGAACCCCGGCACCCGTGTCATGATGAGGAGGTGGGGAGGATCTGGGTGCCCAGGGTGGGGGCACATAAGTATACACTCGGGGCTCTGTTCCCTCGCTGTCATTCCCCCAACTGAGGAAGAAAGGAGAGAGGGAGTGTGGAGCATCCTCATTGCTACCCAGACTACCTGGGGACACCTCTCTGTGTATGACTCCTAGAAGGGACAGCTGCGATAGAAGGGTGCCCTCTGTGTGACAGAAGCACAGCTTTGGAGAATTTGGAAACTTGAAGGCAATAAATTTTGCCAAATGCAGTGGGAGTCCTTTATTTTTTCTTTTTTGAGACAGGATCTCACTATGTAGTTCAGGCTGATCTTGAAACTCCATGTAGCTCAGGCTGGCCTCAAACTTGTGGTGATCCTCCTGTCTCAGCCACACAAGGACTGAGACTGTAAGCATGCGCCATAATACCTGGCATGGGAGTACTTCATTTGAGTAGGTATAAAAGATTATTAGGTGCATGCAATAGAAACATGGGGGCTGGTTTTTCTTTCCACAGTCCTTCAGTCACCCTCAGTCAATGGGAAGTTGGGTTAGTGTAGTACAAGGAAATGTTTACAGAATGAGGTTTGGTACTGTCTGTGGCGTTAAGCATCTATTTGGAGTCTCAGAATGTATCCTCCGAAGATTTGGGAGGAGAAATACTTACATGTCAGCAAGGATCCTAGGACGTTGCCAAAATTAAGAGATCAACCCCAAATTTGTGTTCCCATAAATAAGGAGTTTAGGAAAATCATGCTAAGCTGTAGAGGGCAGACTCTACCACCACTGGTCGGTGGAGTTACAATATTAGACCCAAAACTTACACTTCAGGATCTGTGCAAATGTGAAAAGAAAACATTTTCAGCTTGGTGGCCCATATGATCACTGTCGTATCTACTTACTTCTGCTATTGCAGCACAGAAATAGCCATAGTCGATATGCTAACAAATGGCTGTGGCAGAGTGCCAAAAGTATTTAAAATTTTTTTTTGGTAGTGGGAGTTGGACTCGTTGCATTGAGACAAGCACTGTACCACTGAGCTACATGCTGAGGCTTTTTATTTTTATTTTGAGACAGTCTTGATATGTAATGCAGGCTAGTCTTGAAATTGTGATCCTCTTCCCTCAGCATCTTGAGTAACTGGGACTACAGGTGTGTGCTACTGCACCCAGCTCAGAAATAACTTAAAAAAAAAAAACAAAAAACCAGAAAAAAGATGGTAGCTTGGGTCTTCTGTCCCTGGTCTAGAGCTCTCCATGTCTGCATGTCTCTGCACAGTATTCACATCCCCAGTGACAACCAGCTGTCCCTCCCAGTGGTGGGGCGGGCTGTGCTGAACCAGAACTAGCACTTCTATTTAGAACTCTCTCCCTCCTTCTTCTCTCCTTTCTTCTCCCCTCCTCTCCTCTCAGTCTTTGGTGTACAAAACTTTCCCTTTCTTAAAAATTGATACGCAATTCAAAAAGAGCCATGCATAGTAGCTTTTAGTATATTCACAAGATTGCGAAGTCGTATTTTATGTCTAATTTCAGAAACTTTCCATCATCCCCAGAAGAAACCTTGTCTCCATTATCAGTTACTCCTTACCCCAACACCTGACAAGCACTGGCTGCTTTTGATCCCTGGATTTTCTCTTTCTGCATGTTATGTATTGATATGGGAAGACTCAGGACCAAAATCCTCCTCCCTCTATAACGTAAGGTCACCTGCCTAAGGCTGTGACTCATGCCCCCTCCCACTGGCTTCCTATTTTTGTGAATAACTTTGCCTCAGACTTGTGCCCTCCCTTCAACATTTGGTTCTGCTTCTGTGAGTTTGCTTGCTAAATAGAGTCACCTATTTGCCTGGTTTCCAAGAAGTGGAACATTAACAATAATCTGAAACTTATCTTGAGGGCTGGGGATTCAGCTCAGTGGTTAGAGTGCTTGCCTAGTAAGTGCAAGGCCCTGAGTTTGATCGCTGGCACAAACACACACAAAAAAGAAACTTAACTTGCAACACCTGGAACTGAGGCATTATAAAAAATCCTGTACTCCCTGTGCTAGGGGCTCAAGCTTTGGAACGCGAACTCCTCAAGGCCCGCTGATGTAATAAACCTGAGTTCTCCAACTCTCTGAGTGGCACTTGGTTTCTCCGTGGTCTTTTCCACAACAGTATAAATGCAATTATATAATACATACATTCCTTGTTTAACGACTGAGTTCAACCATCTTGGAAGTGGCTCAACTTTGACACGAATCTCTCTGGCAAGTTTTTTTGAAACACGCATCTTGGAGGCCTCTCTGACCAGCTGATAATGACCTCCTCTTCTAAAAGTTCTGCATCATACACTCCTTCAAGATAGTGGGAGCTTGGAGAGGAGCTGAGCTTGGTGCATGGCTACCACACGCTCCAAACCACGAAGAAGGTACCGCTGAGCTTTTTGTTATTGTGATAGAATCTGAGGAAACAGCATCTATATTTCTTAATTTATTCTCTATTCTTCTCGTTAAAAAGAATTTCAATCAGAACAAGAGGGCTCATGGCTTTTACATCTAGTCTTTCTACTTCAGCAACAATTTTGTGTTGAAATGAGTCAATAATGCCCTCTTCTTTTTCTTAACAAAATCAAACAGGATCTTCCCACGCTCCTGTACAGTTCTTTCCAAGTCATCACTGAGCTGTAGGACTGCCACGTGGTCACTGATTCATCATCTTCCCCTTCTTCCACAGCATATGTGGGAGAACTGATTTCATTTGGGGATGGTGTCTCACTGCTGGATACAGACCCATTTTCCTTGTCGTTGCCCTATTTTTCTTTTCCTTTTCTTTGTTTACTATACCAATGTCACTATTCTCAGGTGGGTTTTTGAGAGTGAATGTGCAGAATTTATAATGTGTGTCATGCAGGCCTCGATAGCCACAGGCTTTCCAAGAATGACCTATTGTTTGCTTCTTTTGATTCCCATGCATATCTGTTTTAGATTCTCACACGCAGGACAGAGAACAAATTTTTAAAAAAATTTATCCACCATGTCTTGCAGCTTAATCACCTCCTGAAATCCACTGACAATATAATGGTCATTCTTTACATCGAGCTGGGTCTGTGCTCCCAGCTCATAACAGAAGTATTTGGTGGGATATGTTGGAAGTTGATTGAGTACCTTTGCAATGTCAACCATGTTGACTGTAACTATCTTGATTCCATTTCCTTTGCCCTCAACCTTGGCAATCAGACGGGGCATCTTGTAGCGATAAAACTGGTCTGAAATGTCACAGTTGATGTTGACAGACATTTTGGCATATTAGTGACTTTATGAATATGAAGAGATCTTTGATTGCAACTTTTTGGTATCTTCTGTCCAGAGACGAAGGGATGACATAAACAACTGCAAGAGTTCTCAGTCTCTGACATGAAAAAATTTTCCACTGAGGCTGTAAGTTTCTTGCTTGTATGCTGTTTCCCCAGTACAGGTACCAATGGCTGTGCAACAGCTCGATTTCGGCAACTAAGACATGAACCCAGTGCAGCTCACCTAGGACTGGGAGGAAGAAGAGCTGGAAATTGGGTCCAGAGTGGCAGGGCGGGCGCCAAGTAGAGCAGCTGGGCAGGTGCCACTGGTGAGCAGCTGGAGGGGCTGTCCAAGCAACATGACATCTACCTTCACACGGTCAGTGCCGAGCCTGGCGACCTGCCCGGGACACGGCTGTGAGCCTCAGATGGCTGGGTGGCTCCCGGCCACAGGTGTCCTGCAGATGGAGGGACGCAAGCACAGGGCAGGTGCGCAGGCCAGTGCTTCATTACTTTTTTAAGGGAGAATAATATTCCATTGTATGGAATGCCACTTTTTTTATTCATTCATCAGTTGATGGACATTACACTGTTTCCACATTTTGGCTTGTCTTAGTACGCTCTTTGCTGCTATATCCAAATACCCGACTCTTGGTAATGTACAAAGGAAACGTTTATTTGGCTCATTCTCCTGGTAGCTGGCGCTGGTGTCCTGGCCAGATCCTCCCCGGCTGCCTCACTGCACCGCAGAGCGGAAGGGAAAGGCCCTGAGTGCAGAGCGGGCAGTATGGCGGGTGACCTGCTGCCAGCATGGCGGGTGACTTTGCAGCAGCCTGGTCTGGAGGGAACTCACTCCCTGAGGTCAGCGCTCCTCCGCTGGGGAGGGAGGAGCCCCTGTGCCCTAATGACCTTCCCCGAGGCCCCACCTCTAAAGGTCCTCCCACCTCAGGGTGCCCACACAGGCGACCAGAGGCCCAACACATGAGCCCTGGGGACACTCTCCGTCCACACCAAACCATGCACGACTGTTAGGAGTAACCCTGCTGCGAGCATTTGTCACCTGATTTTGTACGACCATCTTTTCAGTTGTCTTTGATATACACTGAGGCATGAGGCTGCCGGCTCACGTGGTCAGTCTATTCCGACCTTCTCAGCGACCTGTCAGACTGCTTTCCAAATCAGGGATGTTACTTCACATTCCCACCCACGGTGTGGCCACGTTTATTCTTTGCCCTGCAGTTTTTGTCCAATTCCCCTTTAAATCTCACATTGCATTCTTTGACTCTTTCTCTGATAACGATTCTCTGAAAATATCACTCTCAGTTCTGATGGAAACTTTAGCTAGGAAATCTCCGCATTTTCCTCCTAGTTCTTTGCTAAATTACTCACAGAGCCCTACACATGGATGTCTTCCTCCCTTTCAGTATCTTCTGAAGATTAAGGTCAACATAAAAAGAAAAGTCCTACAAATAACTATTCATATGTCCATTTATACAAACATACACATACATGAGTGTATACATGCACAACACACACACGTATGTGAAATGTCGTTGCTTTTCCACATCCATGGGTTCCATGGATTTAACAAAACACGAGTTGTGTTTGGAAAACTAATTGGATCTAGGGGTTGGGGATTCAGCTCAGTGGTCAAGTGCTTGCCTGACAAGTGCAAGGCCCTGAGTTCGATTCCCAGCAGCTAAATAAATAAATAAATAGATAGATGGATGAATGGATGGATCTACACTGAACACCTAAGAATGTTTTTTCCTGGTCTTTATTCCATAAACAGTAGTTTATAACAGCTGTTAACATTTCCATGTAAATTTGATGAGTTATTATATCTTGCTTCTTTTATTCCCCATTCTGCTCCCCTTCCTTTAACTCATTCCCCTCATTTACAGAAGCTTTATTTCCACTGTTTACCTTCTATTCTCCTTTTTGCTTGTCTCTCCTTTCCTGTCCCTCTCTCCCCTCCTTTGTTCCCTTTTCCCCATATTTATTTTACATCTTGGTCCTTACTTACACGTTTGGTTTCTCACCCCAGAGAAACACTACAGTATTTATATATGTGTGTGTCCCATTTATTTCCCTTAGGACTATGTCTCAAGGTGCGTCCATTTACCTGGAAATGTCTCACGCTCATCCCTCTTTATGGAAGAGTAATACTCCATCGTATAAAAAAACTACATCTCCTTTTTCTACTCATCAGTTGATGGGCATTTAGGATGTTTCTCAGAATTAGCTATTACCAACTGCACTGCTATAAATATTCGTGTGGTTATATCACTGTGGCTTGTGCTTTTAATATTGTGGGGAATATACCAAGGAGAGGAATAGCTCGGTCAAATGGAACACGTACTTTTAGTTTTTTGGGAAATCTCCACACTGACTTCCACAGTGGTTGCACCTGCCTACATTCTCACCAACACTGGAGAAGGGCTCCTTTTTCCACACAGCCCCACCAACATTCATTATGGGCTGTTTTCTGGATAACTGCCATTCTTTTTTCTGGAATGAGACAGCATCTGAGCATTGTTTTAATTTGCATCTTTTGAATGACCAGTGATGTTAAATATTTTTTCATGCATTTATTTGCTGTTTCTACTTCTTCATCTGGGAGGTATCTATTCATTGTAGATGAGTATTTTTGCATTGTGTCTTTTAAGTTTGGGGCATCTGATACGTAGTCTAGATATTAGATCTTTGTCTGAGGAACAGCTGGCACAAATGCTTTCCCACTTTCTCGGTTACTTCTTAACTTTGTTAGTAATAACTTTTGCTGGGCAAATGCTTTTTAAAAAGGTGAGCTCCCAGTTGTTGATTCTTTGGGATACTTCCCGGGCAACTGACGTTCTGTTCATAACGTCTTTGCCTACACTTAGGTTTGCAAGAGTTCCATGTATTGTATCTTCCAGCAGATTTAGTGGTCCCATTTTAACACGTAGATCTTTGGTCCATTTTGATTTCATTGTAGTGTGTGGTGAAAGATATGGTTCTAGATTTCATCTTCAGCATGTGGAAAGGCAGTTTTTCCTGCACCATTTATTAAAGAGGCTACCTTTCTTCCAGGGAAGGTGCTTGACCCTCTTTGTGAAAGAAAAGGTGGCTGGGAGGGGGGTCGGAGTTTTTCTACATCATCTTATCTGTCCCATTGATCTTCATGTGTGTCACTTTTGTTGTTGTTCGTTTTTTGACAGTACCACACTTTTTTTTTTCTTTTTTTATTATGGTAACTCTGTAATATAATTTCAGGTCAGGGATTGTGAAGCCCCGTGCTTTGCCTTTGTTGCCCAGAATTGCTTTTGCCATTCTACGTCTCTTCTAGTTCCAAATGAATTTTAGGATTGTTTTCTCTAATTCTGTGAGATGTGTTATTTGTATTTGTATTGAGATTGCATTAAATCTGTATAACAATTTTGGAAGAAAGGCCATTTTCACTATAGTTGTTCTTTCTATCCAAGAACAAGGGCTATCTTTCCATCTTCTAATATGCCTCTTCACTCCCTGTTTTCAGAGTTCTATAGTTTTCAATGTATAAGTACTTTATTTCATTTGTTAGATTGATTCCTAGGCACTTCATTTTGGGGGGATGCTATTGTGAAAGGTGTTGTTTCCCTAATTTATCAATGAGTTTCATATTTGTGTACAGGAATGCTATTGATTTTTGAGCATTGAATTTGTATATAGCTATGCTGCTGAATTTGATTATTAAATCTACAAGTCTTTTGGTGGTATTTTGGGAGTC
Source organism: Hystrix cristata (assembly GCA_004026905.1). NCBI lineage: Eukaryota > Metazoa > Chordata > Mammalia > Rodentia > Hystricidae > Hystrix > Hystrix cristata. The sequence goes on along the minus strand of PVJO010011377.1, from coordinate 37,159 downwards.
TTCTATGTAGAGAATCAAGTTATGTGCAAATAATAATTTAACTTCTTCCTTTCCTATCTTTATTTTCTTTATTTCTTTCTCTTGTCTAATTGCTCTGATAAATGTTTCCAGAACTATATTGAATAAGAGTGGTAACAGTGGGCATCCTTGTCTTGTTCCTGATTTTAGTGAAATCTTTCAGTTTTTGTCTATTTCGGACGATGTTGGCTTTTGGTTTGCCATGCATGCATTTTATTGAGATAAAGACTATTCCACTTTTCTCCAGGTTTTCTCTTTTATCATGAATGGGTAATGAATTTTTGAAATGCTTTTTACTCATCTATTAAGATGAACATGTGATTTTTGTCCTTGACTCTTAATATGGTGCATCCCATTCACTGATTTGTGTATGTTGAACCATCTCTGCATCCCTGGGATGAATTTTAGTTGGTCATAGTGCACAATCTTCATGATTTGCTGCACTCTGTTTGCCATTATCTTATTGAGGATTTTTTCATCTATATTCATTCAGGAGACTGGACTGTTGCTCTTATTGGGTTAGATCCTTTCATACTTTTGGCATCAGAGTAATGCTTGCTTCTAGGACTAAATTCAGGGGTATTACTTCCCTTTCAATTTCATTAAAGTGTCTGAGGACTAGTGGCATTAATTCTTCTCTAAATTTCTTGTATAAGTCAGCAATGAATTCATGAGGTCCTAGACTTGTCTTTGTTTGTAGGTTCTTAATAAGATCTTCAACATCATCATCTGGTATTGGGTTATTTACAATTCTTATATCTTCTTGATTCAGCTTTGGTAATTCATACGCATCGAGGAATCTCTGCATTTCTTCTGTGTTTTCCATCTTATTAGAATAAAGATTCACAAAATAGGTATTAAAGATATTCTGAATTTCTGCAGGAACTGTTGTAATTTCACCCTTTTCATTTGTGAGTATGTGGATTTTACTCTTTTCTTTCCTATTTTTGATAAGGTTGGCTAAGTGTTTGCCAATTTTATTTAACCTTTTAAGGACCCAGATCTCTGGTTCATTGATTTTTTTGCTTTGTTTTCTTAATGTTGATTGCATTAATTGATGTTCTGATCTTTATTATTTCCTTCCTTGTATGAGCTTTGGGCTTGACTTGCTTGACTTCTTCTGGAAGCCTGAGATTCAACATTAGGTCATTTGTTTGAGCTTGCTTAGTTTTTCTCATATAGGAGTTCACCAGTATAAATTTACCGCATAAGACTGCTTTCATTGCATCCCATAAGTTTTAGTCTGTGTATTGACATTTTCTTTTAATTGTAGGAACTGCCTGATTGCTTCCTTAATTTCATCTATCACCAATGGGTTGTTCAAGAGGGTAGTATTTAATTTCCATGTGTTCTTGAAGTTTGTGGTTTCTTTTACCATTGATTTCCAATATCATTGCACTATGGTCTGATTGATTATATGGATGGGATAATTCCAATTCCTTGGCATTTACTTAAGCCTGTTCTATGAGCTACTGTGTGGTCTATTTTGGAGAATGTCCCATGTACAACTGAGAAGAATGTGTATGCTAATGTGTTTTGGAACACTCTGCAGACATCTACTAAGTCCATTTGTTCACAAATTTGGTTCAGTTCTGATATTTCTCTGTTGATTTTTTGTCTAGTCAATCTCACTATTTTTGACAGTGGTCAATTTCACTATTTTTGACAGTATTAAGGTACACCATCACAATTTATTAGGGATTATTTGATTTTTCATATCCATTAATATTTGTTTTATATACTTGTGTATGCTGGTATTTGGTGCACATACATTTATGATTGTTATCTCTTCCTCTTGGATTGTTCCATTTACAAGGATGGTGTGACCTTCTTTGCCTCTGTTAATCAGTCTTTGCTTGAAATCCACTCTTTCTGCAAATAGAATACCTACATCTGCTTTTTGCTGGGTTCCTGTCCCATGAAGTATTGTTTTCCACCATTCGTCTTTCAGTCTATGAATGTCTTTCACAACTAAATGTGTTTCTTGTATACAGCATATTGTTGGATCTTCCTTCCTGATCCATTCTGCCAGTCTGTTTCTTTTGACTAATGAATTGAGACCATTTACATTAATCTTTATTACTGAAATGCACTGACTTATCCATGTCATGCTCCACTCCCCCCCACCCCCGGTGGGTTATTTGCCTTCCTTGGTGAATTCATTCTGTAGGGATTCATGGAGTTGTAGTCCATGTTATCTCCCTCTAGACTGTCCTTTAGAACATTGTGGAGTGTTTGCTTGGTGGTCATGAATTACTTCAGGTGTTCTTTGTCATGGTTTTGCAAGGTACATCAATGTGGCCTGGAGGTTTTTCTTTTTTTCGGGGAGGGGGCTTGAAATACTTCACTCCAAGTTGTTCTTGACTTGAGCATTTGTGCTGAGAAATCTGCTGTAATTCAGATGAGCTTTCCTTCATAGGTGATTTGTTTCTTTTCTATAACAGCTGTTAATATTCTATTCTCGGGGCTGGGGATTTAGTGAAGCGGTTAGAGAGCTTGCCTTGCAAGCACAAGGATTCGAGTTCAATCTCCAGCACCAAAAAAAAAAAAAAAAATCTATTCTCATGTTGAATCTCTGGAATCTTGAGTACTATATGGTTTGTGGCAATTTTTTTTTGATCACCAGTATTTGAAATTCTATATTTCTCACTTATCTGTATGTCAAATTATTTTTCTATGTTTGGGGAAGTTATCTGCCATTACTTTTGTGAACAGATTTTTTTTTTTTTTGGTCATCTGCACTCTCTCTTGCTTTTCCAATCTTAAGTCATCCTTCTTTCCATCACTGAGCAGCTGTTGGATTGATTTTTCCTGGTCCCTTCCTATTTTTAAATGTTTTCTTTTCATGGACACTAACCATAATCTTGTCTTCTATATCTGATATTCTGTCCTCACACTGATGCATAGTGCTGCATATACTTTCATTGGAACTTTTAGTCTCCTGGATATCTGTTTCAATCAGTTTCGTGGATTCCATTTCTTTCCTATGTTGGGCATTCACAGTTTGCATTACTTTCCTATGTTTAGCTTTCATGCTTTCCATCATTTTCCTAAGCTTTTTTTTTTTAATGTACATCTGCTCTAGAGTCACTAATCATGTCTTTCATTGTGGACACTATCTCTGTAGTTATCCAAGGAATTATTCCCAATTTGATTTTTTTCTAGAGCCTTAGTCATTTTCTTTGTTACTTCTACTGTTACTAACTCTGTGAGTCCAGGTGGGTAGCTTTTGAATTGTCCCACCTCATTGCTCCCTGGGTTTGCCTTTGGAGAGCTGGAAGTCTAGGGTAGCATCTTGCTTTCATGGGTTTTCATTTTCTACTTTTCAAAAGTTTAATTGCTGGCTTAAAGATTGTGAATTGCTTAGGGCAGATGGGTATATTGCTAATATCAAGAACCCTTGGAAAATGACTATGTCTTAGATATATCTTCCAGGTGTACGTTTTTTTGGTTTTTAAGTGTTTTGCCAGATCCTACAGCTTCATTTTATTGGACATGAGAATTTGCTGTCTATTTGGCCTAACCCCTGGTTCTTTGGCAGTAGCCTATGTTAATGTTTATGACCCTCAGGCAACCTCAGTCCTGACATACAAGGAAGAACAACTGATTGAAACAATTATGTCACCTTGGCTAAAGCAGTACAATCAGTAATAACGATAGCATCAAACACAGACTAGAAAATGAGAAACTGTTGTAAGTATTAATTTTCTGCCTTTAACCACATGAACTAGATTTGTGGTTTTATAACAAAATCTAAAACAAAATAGAAAATACTATGCAGTAAGTATGCCCTCAATATGGTTATTTCAACCTCAGGGGAGAAAATTCAGCAGGGGTTAGGGGAAAAATAGAGAAATTCAAGAAGAAAAGGAGATATGAAGCAAGGCTGGGGGACAAAAGTATGTCTTCCAAACATTGGGAGGCATGTGAAAAAGACAGGAGGAAAAGGGAGAAGGAAAAAATGAAAACAAGAACGGAGCAAAACAACAATAACAATGACAAAACTAGAAACAATTTTATAAAAAGAAACAACTTATATAAAAAAAATCAAAAAATGGACAAAAAGAAGAAAAAAAGTGGACATCAGAGCATGTCTCTGCTATTACAGGTAGACAGAATGAGCAGGCTCAGCTCTGTGTTGATTAATCCCAGCAGTAGATTTATGGTAGGGTAGTGGATTAATCCCAGCTAGCCTGCACCTTTAATTCCATTGATGTTCAGGCTGGTTTCTAGTTGTGAAGTTGGAACATGCATTGTTCAGCCAGCAACATACTCTGTGTCTGCTCCTGGGGTAGACTTGACTCCTGGCCAGCTTGATCATCTCAGCTCTCTGACCTCCTCCTGACTTCATCCTGGCTCTGCCTTTCCCTGACACTGGGATCTGCTAGATGGAGAGGCTTGCCACTGCTCTGACTTCTGAGCTCAGTCAGACCCTCTCAGAGGTGGTAACTGTCCAATCACCCTCTCCTGGAGGGATCTCTGGACCTGAATATATCACAAGCCACTGCAGGCCACTGCATCCACCACTGTATTCCATGGGTGCGTCTTTCAGTGGAAGCCTTTGGGGTCACCACTTGTCACTGTGCGTCTGCAGATTGATATGTACCATACCATGAGCCAGGCCTCAGGGAGAAAGCACTGGTAGCCACCTCCTTCTTCTATACTGACACTATTCTCTTCACTGTTCCTGTGGGCTTCAATTCTTGCTCACAATCCTTGATGTGTCCTGGGAACCCTCTTCCCTCCTTCTCTTCCTCACATTGTTGTATTCGAAATCTTCGCAAGGCTGTTTCTCTGATCACCACTCTACCATTTTCCCAGATGTCCCCAAGACCTTAATGTTTCCTTTTGTGTTTTATTGATGTTTATGTAACCATGGAGTTAAATGGATTCTTGGCAAGAACTGCACCACTGAGTTGTACCAGCAGCAATGACAAACATTTCTTTGAAATCTCATGGCTTTCATCGACAACTATAATGATTAGAGGAATATGGAAAATATTAGAAATTTACTAATTGACTGCCATCCCAGAGAAGAGAATGGAAGACACAAGTTATGATTTTTCAGTCCTGTATTGCAGACACTTATAAATTACACAACCAACAGGATTTCTGGTGGGAGGAAAAAACCAGAGAGCAGTACATGAAAGCTACATCCAGCCTGAATTAGGGCCCCCCCCCCCCAAAACCAAAATTCCCCATATATAAGGAAACAGCTGTAGACAGGGCCAGCCCAAAACTATGCTCAGGGCTGGTAGGATCACCATAAGAAGAGAGTGTTCTGCAGATCTATACCTGAACTAGTCCCAGACGAGGGCATTAGGGAAAGAGGGTGGAGCAATGCTGGACTCCAACAGTAACTCAGACACTAGATCAGGCAGGTTGGCTCCAGTTCTGCCATAGTTTGTTCTTGTCACCTCTGTACTGACTTCACACCCATCCCATCCCTTTTCATGGTAATCATTCCACACCATCACCATTGCATGCCTTGAGAGTCTCCCTGGGTTTCCCCCACAGAATTCACAGGTAGTTGAATTCACAGACCAAGGTGGTCTTAGCAGGTATGGTGGGTCTTAGCTACATCCTGAGGATCTGGAGGAGCCCTCCTCCTCCTAGCCACAAAATTGGACAGGTCACAGATTTGCCCCTTCTCCATTGGCCACCACCTGAAAGGAGGATGTCTTAGATACTTTTCTCATTGTTGAGACAAAATGCATGGCACCCAAAAGTAAAGGAGGCAAAGTTTATTTGGCTTGCAGTGCAGAGAGGCTTTGGTTCATAGCTGGCTGGCATAAAGGCAGAGTGACGTGGCAGAGGGGCATCACATAGGAGAAAGAGTCCAAAGAAAAGCAGGGCAGGCAGAAGTCAGCAAGCAGCAAATCCAAACAACCTTGACAGCTTCTTTTGGTCCTTTTGTATTCTATCTAGACAATGGGGTTTAGGGCAGGTGATAAACCATACAGTGCACTGATTCAGTAATCACACACCTTTAATCTCACCATCACACACTTCAGATCCTGCTACCTCTGAAAACCCCCACCTATGAGCCCACAAGACATTGGGGGGATATCCAGACCCAAGGCATAACATTCTGCCACTGACCTCCAAAGACTCATGCATATCCCTTTCTTTATGCAAAAGGATTAATCCATCTCCAAGAGTTGCCAAATTCCTAACAATTTCAGCAATGCTGAAAAGTCCAAATTTAAAGTCTCCTCTGAGATTGAAGGCAAACTCTTATCTGTGAGCTCCTATACAAATGACAAGAAAGTTAAAGACTTCCAACATTTAATGGCACAAGGCAGACATTACCATTCCAAAATGCGCAAATCAAAGACTAAAAAGCAATGGATGAAAAAGTCCAACATTCAGGGATGCAAACATTAAGTCCTGTAGTTTCATGTCCAACATCTGAGGCAATCTGTGGCAAGATGTGGACTCGAAAAGGCTCGGGCAGCTCAGCCCGTATGACACTTGTGGTGATTGTAGCTCCCATCCCTACTCTCTTGGGCTAACTCTGCTCCTTCCTTGAAGTTTTTCTCAGATGATCCATATGTCTTGATTCTCCAAACTTTTGGAGTTTCCATGACATGTTCAGATTCACACTGAGGTTCATGCACTGCCCTCTCAGGGACACACTGCCTGACCTTTCAGGCCTTCTCCTGATACCAGGGTGGAAGCCTTACCAACCCCAAAATTGTTATATTCTGCAGGCACCTAAAACCAGAAACATGTGGATGATGCCTGGGCCTGCCAGCAGCTGGAGCCATAGCCAGGCCTCCTTCTTTCTCAGCTATAGGGTTCAAGTGCCTGAATCGCTGACTCTGAACCCAATTCCAAGGAATGAATTTTCTAGGCTGCCACCATTGTGGAACACGATGCTCTGGGATTTTCTTCTCAGAGCAAAGTCTTTCACATTTGTAACTATGAGGCTGCAAAGGCTGGAGTCTTGCTAGTTCTTGTGGTGTTCTCATACAACCTTTTCTGTTGTCTTCTCAAATGCTTGGCTTTTTCTTGCTAGTCTTTTCAGTGACCAATTTCTCCTCTTTTCCATCCCTGCAGGCCACAGCTTTACTGAAGCTGCCTTTCTGATCAAACACAGAACCTTTTAATTCATTTTGCTGGGCTCATTGATTGTAATTCTCAGGGTAAATCTGGCTAAAACCCCACAAAAATAGCCATACCACCAACTCAACATTAGACAGTCTTGAAATTTCTTCTGCAGGATTAGTCAACTGCCCTTAATCTTGGTTGCAGGCAAAATCTCTGAAAAGGAACAAAATGCAGACTAAATTTCTGCCGAGGCATAAAACGCACTGTCTGAGTCCCACAGCCAGTGCAGTCCTTCCTCTCAGCATAAATCTCTTGAGCCTGGTCATTACCAGCATCATTTCTCTCAGCATTGGGGTCTTCTGCAATCTGAAGACAATCTGTACAGCCTAAAGCTTTCCAGGGCTGCCTTTTCAGCTGTCATCTTGAAACCTTTCCAAACTCATCCCAGAAGCCAGTTCCAAAGGATCCTGAACCAAATGGTCAGGTACAGTCATGGCAATGACCCAACTTTCTATACCAAATTCTTTTCTCATTGCTGAGAGAAAATATTTGACATCCAAATTCGAAGGATGAAAGGTTTATTCGGTTCACAGTTCACAAAAGTTTCAGTTTATAGTTGGCTGGCTCTAAGGCAGATTGGCATGGCAAATAGACATGGAAGAGGAGGAACAATCCATGGGAAAGCGGGGCAGGCAGAAGGCAGCAAGTAGCAAGTCCATGTGAACTTAGCTACTTCTTTCTGTCCCTCTTATACTCTATCTAGGCTACCAGGCTTAGGGTAGGTGCCAAACAAGTCAGTGGACTGATTTAGTAATCACAAACACTTAATCCCAGCATCACACACTCTAGATTCAGCCACCTCTGAAAAAGACCCCACCTATGACCAGCAAGGTTTTGGAGGGACATCCAGACACAAGCTGTAACAGAGAGTAAGAATAGAAACAACTCCCTACATAGGCAAGTAGAGTCCAAATGGTAGACTGTAACCCACAAACCTCTAGAATAGGGTTTTTTTCCAGGCTGTTGACTAGAGCTAACCTCAAGGATAACTGCATTTAAGTACGTTGATCTCCTAAATTTTCAAGCTCTCCTAGTCCTCTTACTGTAATCAGTGGGATCTTCCTGTGTTTTCCTGGCAATGAAGTCAGAAGGTTGTTCAGAGTGTTCTAGAATTAACAGTTCAAGAAGAATCCTCTGTATGTAGAAAAACATCTGAAGCCTAGGCTAGGTATAAAGAAAACACCTGATATTATGAGAGGACAACAAATTTGGAATAAGGTTGTTGGCTTCATGGAGAAAACTTTATCACACTCTATCTCTCAATCAACACATTTTGAGTCAAAGATATGAATAGGGGCCAAAACAGAATACAAGTATTAAATAAGTGAAGAAATTATAGTTAACTGATAGCAATATTCTGCAAAGGAGTGAAAATTAAAGGAAAGAAAATATCTCAACTACCTCAGACAGGCAACCCAGTTCATAAAGGGTAATAAAAAAAAAACCTATGATAATAAACTTATTCACTGGCATGAAAAGGAGAAAGACTGCTGAAATGGGGCCACAACTGATCAGCTGCTGGTGTTGAGCACTGGCCACCTAAAGTCTGAATTGTATATTCTCCATGCTCTGTATATCCCTGCACAAATGTTTGGATTCTCCACCTTTAAACACTTCAACATTCATGAGACAGTAAGTATTTCTTTGAGTCATGAAATACTGTTGGTTACCAACTTGTATGGCCTGAAAGACATGTAGAATATTAGCAGAATACACTTCAGGGAGTTATTTGAGTCATGGGGTGTGGTAATAGGGACAGTACCTGGACCCAGGCATGTTCCCCACAGGCTCTTGCCCTGCTCTTTCCACCCTTGCTCTCATACTTTCATGCCCTTTCTTCGTTTATTTTTACCATGAGTTTTCTACATTGGAGACAGTCACAGACTGAAATTTCTGAAACCATAAGAAGAAATGAATCTTTTTCTCCTCAAATTCTGTATACTAGGTACTTTGTCCCTGCAATCAAAAGCTAATTCAATTCTTGTTAAGTGTGTGAAATAAACTGCCAAATACCTGAAACCTTCATTTAGAAGACTACATATATGAGTTCATGTCTATGCTTGCTCTTCATACACTTCCTTAATATGTACACAAATCAGTCTGACTCGAGCAACAGGTTGCATGGGAAAACTACTTTCCATTAAATAGCCCCATGACAGCAAGTACGAACTTCTGAGAGAGAAAACCCCATCTATACATGACTCACCTGCTCTTCTTTGTTCTGAAGGTTGCCACAGTTAACACTCCTTCTGGAGCTGTTCTGGGCAACTGGAGGCCAGAACCAGGGAGCTCTGCAGCTCAGGGCGCACCAAGGAGAGCTTCAGGAGTCCTCCTATTTAAGCTTTCCACACACCAAAGATTAAACCTAGACCCATATCTCTCCCAATGACCTAATTTAAAATGAAAACGGATCAAAGATCTAAATATTAAAATTGAAACACTAAATCGGCTGAAGGACAAAACTCTTGGAAACACAGATGTAGACAAAGACTTTATGAAAACACCAACTGCACAGGAAATACTACGAAAATTCAACAACTGAGATCTTATTTTATAAAAATACTTTTGCACAGCAAAAGAAGCCAAGAACAGATTGAAGAGACAGCCCAGAGAATGGGGAAAAAGTTCTTACCAGCTATTCCTTTGTAAGAGTACTAACATCTAGAATGTACGGAACCAAAAAAAAAAAAATTCATACCACCAAATTTAAAGACCTAATCCAAAAATGGGCTGATGAAATGAATGGACATTTGTCAGATGAAAAAGTAGAAACAGCAAATAGACATCTGAAAAAATATTCAACATCACTCATCATTCAAGAAATGCAAATTAAAATAACTCTGAGTTTCACCTCATTCTGGAAAGAATGGTTATTATCAATAATTAACCAATAAATAATGCTGGCAAGTCTGTGGGGAAAAATGAATGCTTCTCTATTCTTGGCGGGAGTATAAATTGGTACAACCAATATGGAAATCTGTATGGGGATTCCTCACAAAACTAAAATTACAAGTTCCACTTTACCTAGTTCTTCCCCTTCTTGGTAACTTCTCAAAAGATTTAAAGCTATCATATCACTGCAATATATGCCCACTCATGTATATAAGTAGCACAACTTGTAATATCTAAATCTTGTAATCAGCCCATATCCCCATCAATGGATGAATGCATAAAGAAAATGTGGTTTTTATATACAGTGGAGTACTACTCTGTCACAAAGATAAACCTCAAATGTTTTTAGATAAATGGATGTATCTTGAGACCATATTTTAAGTGAAATAAGTCAAACACGCATAGTTAAATATAGTGTTGTTTCTTTTGTATGAGAAATGGAAATTGTAAATAAGCACCAAAATGGATAGACATTGGGAATCAGGAAAAAAATGTTCAAATGGGATGGAGAACAAGAGAGGTGGGAGGGTGTAGGGAAGGAAGGAAAAAGGAGAAAAAATGAGAATAGAAGATAAAAAATGGAAACAAAGCTTTCATAAATGACAGGAAGAAGGATCAAAGAAAGGGGAGGGGAAAGAGGAAAAAATAAGAATCAAGATACATTTTGTACAAGTAAAAATTTCCTACGATGAAAATGATTACTATGTATATCAAAAGTGTACCAATAATATTAATTTTAAAAATAATCAACAAATGGTGCTATATCAAACTAAAAATGTTCCCCATGGCAAAGGAAACACCAACACAGTTAAGACACAAGTTACAGAATGGAAAAACAATTTCTTCAGCTACTCCTTAGATAACTAAAATATACAATATAACAAAAATACCAGAGAATTACACCCAACAAAGTAAAACACCCAGTCAAAATATTGGCAAGAGAAATGCACAGACACATCTTGGAAAATTAAGAATGGCCAATATGTACAGGAAAAAAAGTTCAGTATCTTAGACGTTAAGAGAAATGCACAAAGATCCCATGCCTACCATCATGGAAACAATGGAAACAATGCCTACCATCATGAGCTTAAATAACAAGAAATCCTCTCAAGGTTTGGGCAAAATTAACCCTTCTACATTATTGGTGGAAAGGTAAACTGGTACAAACACTATATAAAACAGTATGAAAATATGTCAAAAAATTAAAAAAGACAAATTTTATTGGACACAGCTTTACTCCTTCCAGGTAAGTTCCCAAAAGATTTAGACATCATAATATACTGATACCTGTCTACCCAAGTTGATAGCAGCACAACTCACAATAGCTAAATCTTAGGAAGAGCCTATTTGTCCATCAAGATGAATGAGTACACAAAACTTGGTATATGTATGCAATGTATTGCTGGTCAGCCATGTAGAAGGGCAAATAAGGGACATTTGTAGAAAAATGGATGCATCCTAAGATCACGCTGCTAAACAAAATACAGAAGACTGTAAGTTCTGCATTGCACGGGTAATTTCTTACAAGAAACCCAAAACATAAATGATTTAAGGGTCAGAATAAAAGACAGACGGTAAGAAATAGATAGTTTGCAGATGAAATCTGGGGATGTTCTATCCTAAGAGGGGATAGGGAGGAAAATAGAAGGAGAATTGAAAGGTATTACGATTTAATATGTATATGTACAAAATTCCCACAATGGAAGTATTCATTGTACATCAAAAATACTAATAAATAAAATCATTAAAAAGCCCCATTTTACATGGATGGCCCAATTTAGAGGAGAAAGCAATGCCCTCCTCTATTGTAGTTTTATTTGAGATGAGTGGTCTAAAATGTTTTGCCTAAAAATACTTGTGAAATTTTTGAATAGTTTTATGTATTTTAAAGTCTGATTTCTGTCCTTTATCAAGTAAATGAGTTTATAGACTTATAGTATAAGGGATTTTGGTGTGATGAGTCTAGAAGAAAAAATACACAGTACAAGAGTACAGATACCTATGGTAACCTTGCCTATACATTCAAGAGTGCTGCCTATGCTTTTTTCTGAAGATTGTTTGTTTTAACAATTAAACCAGTGATTTGTACTGTTTTTAGTTTAGTACATAGTGAGAGACACAGGTCTACATTCAGTCTTCTTCATGTAGATACCAGTTGCCCCAGTTTCATTTTGTAAAGAGCCTGTCCTTACTCCAGTGAATCTGTTTGTCAGCATTGTCAGTGATAAGATAGCTGAGTGGGTGTGGAGTTGTTCCTCCAGTCCCTATTCTGTTTCATTCATCTTTGTCTGTATTTGTACCATGACCATGCTGCTTTTGTCATTGTAGCTTTGTAACATAACTTGAAATCATGGTTTTTGATGCTTGTTTTGGTCTTGTACCCAGAATTTCTTTTGCTATTCTTGCTCTCGTCTGATTCCATATGAATTATAGGAAAGTTTACTCTAGTTCTTTGAGGAATGCCACATGGCATTTTGATTGGGATTGTCTTAAATCTCTGTATTGGTTTTGAAACTCTGGTCATTTTGACAATATTTGTTCTGCTTATCCAGGATCACTGGATATATTTTCCTTTCTTGATGTGCTCTTCTATCTACTTTTTCAGAGTACTGTAGTATTCATAGTAGAGATTTTCACTTCTTTGTTTGGGGTAATCCTATATATTACTTTCTTTTCAAGGTGTTGTAAAAAGTGTAGTTTTGCCAATTTTCCTTGGTACATTCATCGTTGATGTATAAGAATGCTATTGATGGTGTATCGTCCTACACTACTGAATTTGGTCATTGATTTTAGGAGTCTCTTGCTGGGATTTTTTGGTTTTCCCTGTAGAGAATCATGTCATCCATAAATAACGATAATTTGACTTCTCCCTTGGCTGTACCCATTCTTTTTATTCCTTTCTTTTCGCTCACTGCTATGCTGAAGTTTTGAGGACTATTAAAGAGAACTTGAGATAAGACTCTTCTTTGTAATGTTTGAGGAAAACCTTTGTTTGTGACATTTAATACAATGTTGCAAGTATGTTTTTCATTAATGGCTTTTGTCAGAATAAGGTCCTTCTGTAGATATTTTCTGCAAGATTTATGGATGAATTACCATTGAATATTGACAATGACTTTTTATACATCTACTTAGACATTCATTGTATTAATTTCTGTTGGTTTTTATAATTTCCTTTCTTGTACTATCATTGGATTTCACTTGTTATACTTAGGACCTTGAGGTGCATAAATAAATTATTTTTGTGGCATCTTTTCCTCAGGGGAACATTTATAAGCATAAACTGTACACCATGCTTGGTTTGATCACAAATCTATTGTGATTTCAACTCTTTCATTTCTCATTGTAACAATTTGGGTCTTTTCTTTCCTTATTTTGGTAAAATTGGGTAAGAGATTGTCAATTTTCTTTATTCTTTTAAAGAAACAGTGGTTTGATCCGTTGATTTATAGATTCATTGTATTTTGCTTTGTTTTACTATTTACTTCAGCTCTGTCCTTTTAATTTTTGTTCCTTGCAATAGCTTTGGATTTGGATTGTTCTTATTTTCTAGGACCTTCAGATGCTGCATTAGGTCATTTATTTGAGCTCATTCTATATTTCTGATATGAACATTCACCACTAAAATATTTCCTTCTTAGGACAGCTTTCATTGTGTACCATAGGATGTAGAGGCATTATCATTTGATTCTCAGAACGAACTGTCTCATGTTTTCCTTAGCCTCATTTGAGATCCATTTCTATGCAAGATGCTCTTGTTTAATCACCATGTGTTTGCATAGATTCTGTGGTTTCTTTGGCTTTGACTTCCAGTTTCATTGCCATTTGATGAGATGAAAATGACAATTTTGATTATATTGCATGTAATTAAACATGCTTTTTGCAGTGGTACATAGTCTATTTTGGAGAACATTCCATGCATTGCTGAAGTTAATGTGAATTCATTGTTAGTGGGTAGAATATCTATTAGTGTTCTACCCACTAATAGATATCTATTAAATCTATTATTGCATGGGGCTGGGGATTTAGCTCAGTGGTCAGAGTGTTTGCCTTGCAAGCACAAGGCCCTGAGTTTGATCCCCAACACCAAAAAAAAAAAAACCCAAAAAACTATTATTGCAGATATCTATTGTTCAAAAGTTTTGCTCAACTCTGATATTTATTGGTATTTTCTTTGTCTGGGTGATCTGTCCATTTGTGACAGTAGGTTATCAAGGTCCTCTATTATACCTCTATTGGTGTTTATCTAACTTTTCATGCCCAATAGTGTTTGCTTTATGAAGGCCAGTGCACTAAATGTTTTGTGCACAAACGTCTGTAATTATCTGGATTTATTGACATTGTTGACTTGTCTCTTACTACAATATCCTTGACAATTACTTGTAAAGCTGATTTAATGGTCATGAATTTCTTGTAGTGCTCCTTCACAAGGAAATATATTATTTCTCTATAAATTTTGAAGGAAAATTTCTCAGGGTACATAAATTTTGTTTGGAAATTGTTCTTTATAGGGCTTGAAACAGTTTGACCCACCATCTTGGCTTTTAGTTAGGTAGTCTACAGAATGCCTAATGGGTTTCCTTTTATATGGAATGCATTGCTTTTCTCTAACAGCTGTTAAGATGCTGTCCCCATGATGAACTTCTGCTACATTGAGTATTATATTGCTCAGGCAGATTTTCATTTGATCCTGGCTATTTGGGGTTCTATGTAACTTACTTGTCTGTATTTCTTTCCCCATATTTGGACTTGATTGTTTCTCTGAAGTTTTTTGTTTTGTCTTGTCTTCTGAATTTTTGCTCATTCCTATTACTTTTACTGTTCTTTGCATTGTGTGGCAAATGTTGGATCCATTTTTCATACACTGTTGTTGCTTTTAGGATTTTTTTTAATCCAAGGTAATTGGTCATTTGAGGTGTCATTGTACTATAGTTCTGAAATTCTATCCTCATATTGTTCTCTTCTAATGCCCATACTTTCAATGTAATTTTTAATCTGGATTTCTGTTTGAAAAAGTTTCCTGGGCTTTAATTCATTGTTATAATGGCCACTTTTGTGAATAATTTTATTTACTTCATCTAGCATTAGTATTTTCTCAAAGCTACTGGATCATTTCGCTTCCTTTCAGTAACAAGTAGTATCTTCTGTGATCTTTTTTTTTTTTTAGGGGAAGAAAGGTTTATTTGGCTCACACTTTGTAGAGGTTTCAGTTCACAATCAGCTGGGTCCCAGGCAGGGTAGCATGGCAGACAGGCAGAAGGCAGCCAGGTAAGCAAGGAATGCAAGCAAGGGGCTCTTCTGTGATCTTGGCTGACCATCTCTTTGATGTTTTCTTAACTCCTCTGTTACTCTTTTGAGTCATTACTGTGTGTGGCTTATGCTTTTCTCTCCCTTGATTACCCCAGGATTGGCTTGGTTGGAGTTGGACGTTTTGGAAGGCATTTGTTGCTTCCCTTCTGATGTTTCTATTGTTTATCAGTTGGTTTCCTTTTATGCTGAGTTGTTTGGATGTTCAAATTGTAAACACTTTGTTTCTACTACACAAATCTTATTAGGCGGTCATGTTTCAGTGATGCATTTTGACTTTGATTAACTATAGTCTTTTGCCTCTGTCCCATGTTAGTAAACATGGTTATTATGACAGGACAGCATGGAGTGTCATTGGCCCAAACCTGAACTGTCTATCAGTGTGTCCTAGTTCTTCAAGTTGTTGTTTTTCAGAGTTTGGATTGTGAATCTCAAAGAAGTAGAGATGTACCTCACCATTCCATCACTTTCCCCACCTTGTCTGACACATTTAATTTAGTATTATGGAGCTGAAGTGCATCAACCACATGGCTATGTTAGATTCAAATTTATCCTTCTTTATGGCAAGAAAGTAGTCCATTGTGTGTAATTATATGTTCTTCACTCATTCATATGTTTGATTTTTTTCTTCTTCTCTATTGATTCCTTTGATTTCTTTCTCTTCCCTGATTGCTCTGTCTAAAGTGTTGAGGAGGATACTAAAGAGGAATTGTGGTAATGGACATCCTTCTCTTCTTCCCAGTTTTTGAGGAAAAGCTTTTAATTTTTCTCCATTTAATATAATGCTGCCCATAGGTCTTTCATAAGTGGCTATTACCAAACTAAAATAAAGTACTTCTGTACCTAATTTCATCAAGGTTTTTAAAAACACAAATGAATATAAGATTTTGTCAAAGGTTTTTTTCCTGCATCTATTCAGACGATTGTGATATTGTATAGTTGGAATTTTATTAATTTCTATTCTGATCTTTTAAATTTCTTTCTCTGTACTAGCTTACCATTTGGATGGTTCTTGGTTTTTGTTGGTGCTTTTTTTTGGACACTGAGGTGTGTTTCTGATGTGGACATTTACAACTATAAACTCCTTTGTGACCCTGGTGTACTCACTCCATTAGATTTGTTGGCATTGTTGGCTTTAATGTCTCCTATTAATATGTGTAATAATATTCATCATATGTGGTATTCCTGAATTTCAAATTTGTGTCACCCAAAGACATCCCCCTTTATTGGACAGTAAAAACCAATGTAGTGAAAATGGCCATACTTTCAAACTGTTACACACTCTCATTGCAATCCGAACCAAAATACCAATAGCATATATCAGAGAAGTAGAAAGATCCTAAATTTGACACAGAACCACAAGAGACCTAAATAAGAAAAGCAATCCTGGGTGGCAAGGGGAAGGCTTAGGGCATCACAATCCTTATTTGAAGTTACCATGATAAAAGCAATATGGCAGTGCAAGACAAACAGACCTGAGGATCAACAGAAGATAATAAATGATGCAGAAATAACTCGAGGCACACTCAACTGTTATTTTTGACAAAGGGGCCAAACACCTTCAAGGGAAGAAATGTAGCCTCTTTAGAAAGTGGTGCCAGAAAAACTGGCTTTCTGTATGCCAAAGATTAACCTAGACACATATCTTTCCACATGCACTAAACTAAAATGAAAATGGATTACAGATCTAAAGTTTAAAACAGAAAGGTTTAATTTGCAGGAAAACACTTATTAGTTATTCCTTTGACGAAGTACAAACATCTAGAATACATACAGAATTTGAAAGTGAGACCACTACAAATTGAAAAACCAAATCCAAAAAATGAGCATCTCAAGTGATTAGAGAGTTGTCAGATGAAGAAGTACAAACAGCAAATAAATATATGAAAAAAATTTCAACATCATTGGTAATTTAAGCATCGCAAATTAAACCAACACTGAGAGTCCATCTCACTCATCACAGAATGGCAATCATCAAGAAATCAACCAATACAAATGCCGGCAAAGCTATGGGTGAAAAAGAACACTTCCCCATTGTTGGTGGGAGTGTAAATTGATAAAAGCAAGATGGAATTCAAAACGGAGATTCCTCAAAAACTACAGCTAGAAGTTCCACTTGACCCAATGATGCCCCATCTACATATCTTCCTTAAAGAGTTAAAAGCATGGACTGTGACACATGCATAGCCATACTTAGAGCAGCACAATTAATAATGGCAAAATCTTTGAGCCCATATGCCCATCGATGGATGAAATTATGAAGAAAATGAGGTATTTATTTATAATAGAGTACTACTCTGCCATAAAGAATAAATTGGCGTTGTTTTTATGTAAATGGAGTCACCTTGAGGCCATAATACTAAGTAAAATAAAACAGATACACAAGTTTAAACAGCACATAGTTTCTCTTGTATGAGAAACCCAAAGGGTAAATAAGGAACAAAACATGAGGATAGACATCAGGAAGTAGGAATAACATGTTCAAATGTAAAGGGGACTAAGGGAGGGGGGAACTGGAAGGGAAGGAGGAAAAATGAGATTAAGAATGAGAATGGAAGGGGAAAAATGGATACAAAGTTTTTGGAAGTGGGGAAGGGAGAAATCTTGGAGAGGGGAATAAGAAAAAAAGGAAGAATTAAGGCACATTATGAACAGGTACCAATCCCTTATCATGAATTTGATCATTATGTATGGCAAAAATATACGAATTAAAATGCAAAGTAGAATACAGCATACAGAATTAGAGGATATTTATTTAAATTGCACTTAAAAATATTAAGTTCAGTGACTTACTTTGAGTTTAGTATATTTATACTGTAGGATATCTCATCTGGTCTTACATTCTGGAGAAATAATTCACATCATGTTTTTATCATTTATTATGTATGTTTTCACTATGTGAGAAATATTCAAAGGAATTTGAAAATGAGTTACAACTGAGAACTTTGTACAGGGAGATAACTGATCCAATGATCCTTCTTACATATAGGACAACTGAAGAATCGTGCACATCCCTTATATTGACTTTTTTACTCCCACGTATTTTTATTGTGAATTAATCCAAAATGACTATAGATGTCCCCACAACATATAAGCTGACATGCGTCTCTCCACTATAAAAGGCCATGTTTGCATGAAGTCATGTAAAAATGAACACTTCTCACATTTTGTATTTATACTAACGCTATGAATTTGTGCACGCTGCCTGACATTTTTGGAATCCCAAAACGCTTTCTCACACTATTTACACAGGCTCTCTCTTTAGAGGGTGTTTCCCCCTATATTTCAAATAAGTAGAAGTGAAGGGTTTCACCCACTCCCTACATATGCCTCCTCTCTCATGTGAATTCTTCATGTTTAAATGCATTGAGAAAAATTAAAATTTTCCCATGTTGGTCATGAAAGCTCAGATTCTCTCCACTATGAATTCTTTCATGCATGTAATGATCCTTGTGTGTACTGAAAAATTTTTCATATAGCTTACCAAGGGACTGATTTTTTCCACAGTAGGTCTTTTCATGTCAGCACGTTACTTTATATTTTCACAGTTAACTTCTTGTGTAATTTTAATATCTATAGATATTAATAGAATATCTGAAAGTTTTAACAAATTCTATACATACACAGGGTTTTCTACCATCTGAAGTTATTTTCATGTACTTGACAACACCTGTATATACTAAAAGCTTTCCCACATTGCTCACATACATAAGGTTTTTCCCAAGCCATTTGTATATTCATGTTTGACGTTTGTGTCTTGTGAACACTGTCTCACATTGCTTACATACACAGGGCTTTCCCCCAGTGAGAGCACTTTCATGTATATAAAAATAACTGTGTGATGAAAATTTTCCCACATTGCTTACACGCACATGGTTTCTGCCCAGTGTGAGTTTGCTCATGTCTTTGACAGTGACTACGTGTGCTGAAAACTTTCCAACATTGCTCACATTTCTAGGATTTCTCCTGAGCATGAGCTTGTTCATGTATTTGACAGTAACTCTGTGTGGTAAATGCTTTGCCACATTGCTTACATATATAGGGTTTCTCCCCAGTGTGAGCCTTTTCATGTATTTGACAATACCTGTGTGTGCTGAAAGCTTTGCCACATTGCTTACATATATAGGGTTTCTCCCCAGTGTGAGCCCTTTCGTGTATTTGACAATACCTGTGTGTGCTGAAAGCTTTGCCACATTGCTTACATATATAGGGTTTCTCCCCAGTGTGAGCCCTTTCGTGTATTTGACAATACCTGTGTGTGCTGAAAGCTTTGCCACATTGCTTACATATATAGGGTTTCTCCCCTGTGTGAGCCCTTTCGTGTATTTGACCATACCTGTGTGTGCTGAAAGCTTTGCCACAGTGTTTACAAACATAAGGTTTCTCCCCAGTGTGAGCCCTTTCATGTACGTGACAATAACTGTGTGTACTAAAAGCTTTGCCACACTGCTTACATACATAGGGTTTCTCCCCACTGTGAGCTCTTTCGTGTATTTGACAATATCTGTATGTGCTGAAAGCTTTGCCACATTGCTTACATATATAGGGTTTCTCCCCTGTGTGAGTTCTTTCATGTACCTGACAGTAACTGTGTGTAGTAAAAGCTTTGCCACAATGCTTACATGTATAGGGTTTCACACCACTGTGAGCCTTTTCATGTATCTGACAGTAATAGTGTGTGCTGAAAGCTTTGCCACATTGCTTGCATGCAAAAGGTTTCTCCCCAGTATGAGCTCTTTCATGTATTTGACAATACGTACGTGTGCTGAAAGCTTTCCCACATTCCTTACATGCATATGGTTTCTCCCCAGTGTGAGTTCTTGTGTGTGTTCGAAGACGACTACTTGTGCTGAGAACTTTCCCACATTGCTCACACACATAGGATTTCTCCCCAGTGTGAATTCTTTCATGTATGTGACAATAACTGTGTGTGCTGAAAGCTTTCCCACAGTGCTTACATACATAAGGTTTTCTCACAGTGTGATTTTGTTCATGTACTCTACAATATTTTTGTGTGCTGAAAGCTTTCCCACAGTGCTTACATACAAAAGGCTTTTTCTGAGTGTGAGTTCCTTCATGTATTTGACAGTCATGATGTGTGCAAGAGTCCTTCATACATTGCTTACATGGTTTCTCCACAGTGTGAGTTCTCTCGGAACTTTGAGAAAAACTACCGAAAGCTTTTCCACACTGCATATAAACACTGGGTTTCTCACCAGTGTGCATTCTTAAATGTACTCTACAATTGTGTGTGCTAAAAGCGTTCCCACAGTGCTTGCATACATAAGGCTTGTCCCCAGGGTGAGTTCTCTTATGCATCTGACATTCACTGTGTGTGATAAAAGGTTTCCCACAGTGCTTACATACATAAGGTTTCTCCACACCTTGAGTTCTTTCAGGATTACCAAATGAAGAGTTATTGGTGAAAGATTTCCCACAGTGTTGACATACATAGGGTTTTTCTCCAGTGTTACCCCTTTCATGTATCTGACTATCATGGTAAGAGTTGAAACCCTTCTCATATTGTATACCTATACAATTGTTCAATCTATTATGATTTCTTTCATACATTTGAACATAGCTGGCTGTACTGAGGGCTTGTACATTTTTCTTGTTTACAAAGGTCTTTGCTTTGGTGTTAGTTCCTTCAGTGTAACCATCGTAGATGTTTTCATCTTGCTTATATTCATGTGGTTTCTCAGGAAGATTTCTCTCTGTTTGCTTCAGAAAGGACTGGATGTCAGTGCAAATTTTCCCACGTTTGTTACATTTAGACAGCTTCTCTTCAAATCCCTGATACTCACATGATTTGAGTTCAGTGGTAGCTAAGATGGGCACATGTGGTAATGAATGACCAATGAGGATTTTTCTATAGGTAAGACTTTCACTTGATTCTGGAGCAAAGGGTTTCACCTTCATATTCATATCTGGAGTCAAAAAACCCACTTCTCTATGTTGGTACCATAATTTGGATTCACAGAGCTTCTCTATCTCTTCACTTCTGTGAAAGAATAATGAAACAACCAATCACATTTAAAAGTGTCTTTTTAGTGATGATGAATTTGGTTTATCACCCTCTAAGAAAATTTGATCATGTGTGTACTGCACACTCTGAATGGTGGGCTGGAAATATCTTTTACGAAAACATTACTATTTATCAGGAGTTTAAAATTTACATATTTGCAATACATAGTATTTTCATTTTTAGGAATTGGTACATATGCATACATTTCGATCACTTCTGATACTTTTGCCTCCATGACTACCATGTCGCCCTTCCACTGAGCCTCTTCATCCACTTTTTAATGTCTACATCTCTTTTTTCTACCATGTCTCCTTTATTTTCTTCCTTAATGCACATTGTGGGTTTGTCATACTAAACATAACATGTTATTGAAATTTAATTGGTCTGAAATATTTCATTTCATATCTTGGGTTCTAGGACCACTCAGTGTTTGGCAAATGACATTATTTTCTTCTTCCTTATGGCTAATACCATTCCATTACATATATATACTACATTTTTTTCAGTGCTGGAGATTTAACCCAGGTTTAGCAGTGAGGTATATCCCTAGGCTTCTTTATTTTGTAAATTCAAACAGTTTATGATTCGTCTAGTTGGCAGGTAAGCATGACTGTATGACTGCCCTTCCTCAGCTTCCCAGACTGCTGGATTCCAAGCATGTGCCATCATTCAGGCTAGCCCATTTTTCCTCGATCAGTTCATCTGTGTGGGCATCTAGGCTATTTGCAGTCCTTACCTTTTGTTGGTTGTGTTGTTACTTGCAGGGCTATGCATGCCCCTCTGTAACAGAACTACTTTCATTTTAGGGGAAATATGCTCAAGAAAAGTATAGCTGGATAAAATGGAATTTCTATTTTTTCTTT
Organism: Hystrix cristata; assembly: GCA_004026905.1. Classification (NCBI taxonomy): domain Eukaryota; kingdom Metazoa; phylum Chordata; class Mammalia; order Rodentia; family Hystricidae; genus Hystrix; species Hystrix cristata. The sequence goes on along the minus strand of PVJO010011377.1, from coordinate 14,941 downwards.
TTGAAGGATCTCTACACACATCACTATAGATGCTATACTATAAGAACATTCTCACCAGCAATATCTGGAGGGTGGCTGCTAATATTTTAGAACATGAATGCAGTGAATGCTTTGAACGACTGCTTGAACACATGTATTATTAAAGCACTGGCATTCATTTGGCTTTTAAATACTTCCACAAAGTAATGAAAATCTTTGCAATTATTCAATGTGCATACCACATTTACATACATATACTTACATAATTTGATTGATATGAAAGTGGGCTTTTGAAAATTATACATATAAAATATATACATGTATATTCATGTATTTATATACATATGAAATATTCTGAACTTGGCTCTCAATCTAAACAAAAATTTAATTTACATACAAATATAGTCAATATCTAAAACCAATTAGGCTCAATATGTGTAGAAATTTGAATGTGACAAATAATTTATTCCCATACGTTAAGTAATATTGTTTGTAGCATGATGTGACCACTGCCAGCATTTCTGATAGTGGAATATTTCATATATTCAATTGTCACATTATAAATACTCAAAATATATGTATCTTTGGAGAAATTTTGTGAAATTAAAGAGATGTGAATACTGCCTCATTTGAATAGACTTACTGGCTTTAACATTTCTGAGCCTTGAGGAATACTCTACTTGTGAGAATAAATTACCTTGAATATTCCCTGCAATTTCTGTACTCATCTTCATTCAGCTGGTCATCCCACTTCCTTCCTAAAGTAGAGAAACAGAAATGTTATGGATGGTATCTAGACGTCTTCCTGAAGGGTTATGTAGTCACAGGTGGAGATTTGTGGTGGGGGCTGGATCTGGAGTGTGATCCAGGCATTAAGTATGTGATGCTGGATTGACTGATGGTGCAATGCTAGGAGTAAGGGCGCTGCAAGCTGGGTGTGAATGCTACCCCCACTAAGGGTGGGTGGTCTGGGTAGAATATGAGGGACAAAAGAGGGCTACTGCTGTCACTGCTGCTTGCTGCATGCTGCCCTCTGCCCACCAAGAACCATTTATTTTCTGTGAAGCTCCTGTGCCATGCCATCTACCTTGGAGCCAGCTGCTTATGAACTGAAACCTCTGCAAACGGAGCTGAAATGAAACTTTCCTCTTTTAACATTGGGTGTCGGGTATTCTGTCTTAGCAATGAGAAAAGTAACTAAGACAAAAAATATAATGATGACTTGCTATATTACATAAAAATTTAGATTCCAGTGTCATTCAGAGTATAATATGACCATACCTCAAAGAGTCAAGTGTTTCCATATTCCAATTAAGTAAACTGTACCGATGAGCAAAAACTGATGCTTTGTGAATGTGTAAATGGCAAAGGACATCTTCCTTACCTAGAGCAGCTACATTCCGAAAGGTTTCCCACATCACATCTCTGTAGAGTTTCTTCTGGGAAGGATCCAGTAAAGCCCACTCCTCCATGGTGAAGTTCACAGCCACATCCTCAAGGGACACTGCCTCCTAAACCATCAGACAAACATATCCAGGAAGAACAGTCAGGCTTACAACATGAAATATTTCAACTCTACATGAAAAGCTGAAATGAGGCTGAGTCTTCAAAATGTTTACTTCCTGTCTTGGTCAGCAACCCTCTCTATCTGTATGCACATTCCAGCAAGGAAATCTGATGCAACATTGAAATTCACTGCTAAATCAAGAACAAAATAGGAATACTGGTTATCTTGCTCATTAGGGTAAAAGAATTAATCAATCCCTTTCTTTTCTGATTTGATTTAGACAACATCGTGAAACTTGACTTGTTTCACAGACAACTCCCTAACTAAATGCTAAGGCAAGCTGCTGAAGAAAAATGTTGCTGCTTTTTTACTTGACAGTGTTTAAGAACAATATATTTAGTTTAGGAAAAATGTATTTTTTTGTAGCTGAATGACCTGAAAGGTGGGAGAGAAATGGAGTATTGGATATGATCAAAATATGTATATGTATAGAACGCCAAAAATTTGCAAAGAAAACAGACACTAGTATCAAAAGGAAATTTTGAAGAAAAAATTTGTCACTTCCACATCACTCTATTGTTTTCCCATTGAAAATTATAACTCTTCAGTTAATGAATGGTTAACAATTTTCAAAGAGAGTAAACAAGAAGGTGACAGATTCTTCAATATACAGGAAAGAGATTCCAAATCCACGCTTTAAGATATACTTCTCTCAGTGGAGAGAATGGGGGAATACATCGCAGGAAAGGAAGAGAGTCTTCAATGGGCACATGACAGAGCTCGTATTGTATAAAACGGAAGAAACCACAATCTGTTTAAAAGAGTGCACAAAGAGAAACGTGCATATATGTTGAAACATGCACACTATCCTTCATATTCCATGCATAATTAAGTTACTTCTAGAAGTCCCAAAGATGCACCAGTATAGAATACTATGAGAGACTTGAGATAGTCAGGTATCTTTTGGATGTGAAATAAGTATTTCACTAGAAAAAAAATTTTCACACCATCAAAATTAAACAGAGAAACTGAAACCAATATAAAATCATGGGAAGTAAAAGGGGTAAACTGAAAAAAATATACATACACAATAAGATAAATATATATAATATATATAATAAAAATAAAAAGAAAACATACACATGTCAAAGGAAAACACCAAGTATACATAAGATCCATGACCTTGTTTGAGGCAGTAGCCAAAATAAACAGAACTCTGGAAAGACACAACGACTAAGTAGAGCTGTGAAAGAAGGAAGAATGAAATGACACACTCCACAGCCATAGCCGATGCTTCCGAGTGTACTGACACCTATAAATCAGTGATTTTCATTCACTATCCTGAAAATACATTGTGCTCTTTCTTCTGGAGCCAAAGAAGATTCTTTTCACATCCACAGAAGTAAACTTGAAAGAACTTCAACCGTGTGACCACTAGGACAGATGAGATGGCACTTTGTCCCTGATGCAGACATGAGCATATGTGAAGCTATGTGAAACAAAGAAACTGCATATAATGTTTTTCTGTGGAATTTCTATGAGAATCGCTTCTCGAACATTTCAAGGGGACAAATCAAAAGCATACTGCATAATGACTGTTACATACACATGGAAAACAGAAAAAACAGCAAGTCACTAGGACAGTGGACTCTCTTAACCATGGCCCAAGGCCTGGTTATAAAACTTTCTGAAGTTTACCAGGATGATTATATTGTTATTACTCTTTAAGCTCACCAAAAACTATTTGACAATCATATTTATTGAAAAATATTGAAACACTAAATTACCACATGGCAGGAAAATTAAATTCCATGTGTTTACCCACATTCTAACATGCAAAAGAATGAGATAATTTACAGACTGGGTCCAGAAAACAAAGCAGCACATTTGGAAACATGAGATTTCCAGACAGCCACCAAGCAGTGGTCAGACTGCATGCTGCCTATCAGGAGGAGGGCAAGTGAAAAAGTCAGAGAAAAAGACAGACACCTGAGCTAATTCACACAAAGTCATTCTACTTATCCTGCAGAGGGTTATGCAGTCTTTCAGGAGTGGATTCTTCATTCATACTTGTGGAGATACAGTATAGAGAACCAAGAGGACATCCAAAGGCATATTATTCACATAACTGAAGACTAAGGCAGATCACAGCAGGGCTCTCAACCATGTACCAAGGAGCCTGACAGAGTGAAGAAAGGAGCCTGGCCTGCAGGGTCATGGAGGTTCACAGGGAACGCACAGTGAGAATTCACTCTCAAATGCAGAGTTCTGGGTTGTCAAAGTGTCTGTGAAGTCCAAACTGTTGAACACAGAAGCTTTTGATCACACTGTTTTCGAGTGGGACAGAAATGGAATGAGTGTTGAGGGTTAAATATTACCACTAAAAATCAAAAGTGAACCTACACACTTGTGCTTTCCAGTTTACCTGGAAAGACATACGAGAAATATTTGTTTTCAATAACAAAAAAGTGATCTAACTTAAAATCCCCACCACACCTGAGCCCTAGAGATACTCTTTATTTAACTACTGAATCATGTTCATGACTACTCATTAACTGACTAGGTCGCTAAATGGGGAATTATATGTAGTGCGTACAATACAGTACTCAGAAATGATGAAAGCCAACTCCAATTGATGACTTGGCTTAAGATGATCCTACATCAGAAGTCCAAATGTGGGTTGTACATCCAAACATCACACTTCAGTCGTAAGTCTGAGCAGCCAATAATGAGGTGGGTCATTAAATGAGGCACTGCTGTATACTAGGGAATAAGGAAGTAGCCTGACAGACGTGTAAATTAGTGTGATGAAACGTGGGAACAGAACAGGGAGGTATATGTTAATTGGCCTGATGAACAAGGATAAGAAAAGTCTGAGAGGTAAAAACTCTTTGGGGCAGGTTTTAGAAATCCTAAAATTTTGAGTTTTACTTCCACCAGCACTGTCAGGTTCTCACAGAGATAATCAAAGAAATGTTGTTTCATAATTCTGAGAGTGCAGTGGACAAAACAAATATATGCTCACTAGGAAAAAAATTCCATTATGTCCCTAAAGCCTAAATCACTGAGACATTTCTATACCCAAATATTTCGTAGAAAGTGAAGTACACAGTTTCATCCACTCTAATCTATATTGCTCAATACTGAAAAAGAAGGAGGTTATGATACTGATTTTGTCTCATTCAACTATTCAAATGATCTCCTATGGGTGACTGATAAAGAAAGAAAAAAACTTTTTTTTGTTCCAGGGATCAAACTCAGGGTCTTTTGCTTGCTAGGAAAACACTCTAACCACTGAGCTAAATCCCCAGCCTAGAAAAACTTTTAAAGAATACAGTGAACAGGGAAAGGAAGGCTCAAAAATTTTAAAAATGTATTGAGGAAACACGATGTGAAAAAGGTCAACTGTCTATAGAAAGATAATCAGGCAACTGTCTAAAAAACAGGAAAACACGTACAGGCAACCAAAAAGAAAAAACCAAAGGACAGCAGGTAAAGGTAGCGTGTGTGTAAAGTAACACCAAAAAAGATGCAGGCATATTGGAAACACCATACAAAAGTTCTGCAACTGAGAAAGTAGCTGAAATAAATTTAATGTTATAAATTCTATCTGCATTTAGCAAAAAATTATGTCCAAATGCCAAACTACAACCACCTACTTGGATATCAGAATAGCAGCATAAGTTGTACCTGGGTTGTGAAGTACCCAATATGCGAAGGTACATGAATGGTTCAGAAGGCAGGGTTTTTTCAGTGTGAGTTAGGTAAGTCCTGACACCCTGAAAGCAGGAAAAACTTGGGATGCAGGCCAATAGGTTATCATACACAACAACAGAAATGGCCTTATGTTTAATTCCCAGGCAAAATAAAGAAGAAACTAGTGAGAGTACATCAAATAGCCAGAACAACTAAACCAAGTAGATATCAGTAAGGAATAAGCATACTTTTTTATTTATGAATTGTTTGCACAAACAAGTAAAAGAATGTAGGAGTAGATAAGAAAACAAGACCCAACTTATGTTCTCTGTGAAAAAATCCATTTTACATAGAAGAGAAAGGATAGATATGTTTAAAAGCTTTTGAAATTTATTTGTGCAAGAGAAACAAACTCAAGATATTATACACTATTGTGAATACAGTTAAGAATATTGTAATTTACTCTGAGAAATTAACAGAGCATTCAGTTTGAAGTTCTCTCACTACAAAGAAAAAAGTGCTTGTGAAACAATCTGTCTATTCAGTTTTAGTATCTGACACTATGAAAATTCTTCAAAGCATCAGGCATTAAATTATGAATGGATTCAATTTCTATTTGTCAACCGAAAGTACAGAAATACCTTAAAAATGTAACAATGTAGGATAAGCTTAAAAACATGGAATACATAAAAAGTTATACAAAATTATATAATACTTGTCCACTGATTCAACAAACTTCCTGCAGTTATATTCATCTGACATTATTCGATCTGTGCTTTAAAGCAAACAAGGATCAAAAATGAGGATCACAAAGTGACAGAGAACGTAGTTTTCCAACAAAACATAGGAGTTTTTTATATCTACCCAGTAAACAAGTCTTAGACTAACATGGGGCACAAATATGAAACTGAGATACTCACAGATCCACAAATAGTTTTGAAGATTTCAAAAAACCTCCAACAATAATTGACAGGTGACAAAATGAACAATATCATGGCCCGAATGGACTCCTTCAATACTGCATAATACACTACTTCACCTAAAAACTGCAGGGCAAACAGTGCTCTCAAAATCACAAGTAATATGCACCAATATGGATCATGTTCAGAGAAACAGTAAGGACATTAGCATATCCAAAGAAAGGAAATGATGTACAGTAAGATCTCACACTATGCTGCAACTCAATTAGAAACCAACAGTAGAAACATACTTAGAAAATTCTAAGAATTAGAGATTAAATGATAAACTATAAATGACACAGATTAAAAAGTTCCATAAAATCTTAAGTATGTCAAAAATAATAGGAAGTAGAATATGACTGTTTGCAAATGGGAATGAGATGATGAGAAGGAAAGAGGGAACAGGAAGGGGAAGGAGAGAGGGATAAAAAGCATTAATATGCGTTAAGTACGTGTACCTGTGCCTCATGAGGAATGTATTCATTGTGTATTGAAAACATGTAGTAAGAAAAATAATACACTGAAAAAAATCACCTAAATAAAAAACAAAATGAATATATGTTTTGTTATCATATCTGGGATGATTTTGAACACATTTAAACAGTGAATATATGTAGTAGGAAAGCACAAAGGACTCAACACAATATTTAAATATTCCAATTCAGAAAACCAGAGAGACAACATCAAGATAATAACACAAAGTAAATAACAGATATTGGCAAATTCCACTGCTCAATGTTCACCTAGGATTACAGACCATAATGAGAAGAAATTATCAAAATTATATAAATTGAATTATTGAATATTTGGCATCACTCATTACATTAAGTCAAAAAATAAAAATCTTAAGATCATATCAATGCATTCAAAAAACTAAGTCCTTCAGAATAACACAGAACACATAAAACTGTCTTCATGGACATACGGCATTATGTTATATGTTGTCAAAATTTAATGATCAACAAGTAAGTACTAGAATAAGCTAGTGTATTATGGTAGAAATCGCTAGAACAAAAAACAAAATTCTGCCATTGAATGATGTATCAACTATAACCACCAGGATTGCAGATTTTAAACATTATACCAAATGTTCCACAGAGGGATACAGAAAGAACTTCACATATGTTAAAAGTTCATGTATGAAAAATCCTCAACTCTAGATATAATCAATAAACACAAGAAGAAATAGTGTTTTGAAGTACAGGAAAAAATATACATAAATTGAATCATTACAAAGATTCTAATTTATTATCACTTGCAGAAAAAGATAAGAATAAACTTTTAAATACATTAAAGACATTTAATAACTAGAAACTATCCAAGTCCAGAGGCAGAGGAAGAAGAGAGTGAAGTGACTGACATATAACATTCTCTAAAATTCTATGGGCAATGGATTGAGGGAAAGAAAACAAAAATAATGATTTCCACATAATAATGCTGCTATAGTAACTGACATTCTTAACTCATTCAACATTACATTGAACTTCAATCAAGTAACACTCTGTTAGTGATGAGATGCTAAAGTCAGAAACAGGGTCCAAGACATTTCGTCCTTGGTCCACTCCTGAGGTTACTTAGGTGAATTCACAGAAGTAGACTGGAACTATCCAGAGTTGATTTCCTAATCTGCACCAGTATTCTGTGCCTTTTTATACACATTTCAGCTAAACATAAAACAAAGAATTTACTTCTAAATTACTCTAAGCTTCTCCAGATGGAATCATTCTGTCTGCACATTTTTCAAGAAAATTAAAATCTTATGGTTAAATCACGAAAAAAAGCTATGAGATCAATTCCATTTTATAGACTAATCTTGCCACAAAAGAAACAAGAGGAGAGTAAGTCAGGGAATAAGCCTGTGCCACCACTTTACAAGGAAACCCAGAGTCAGAACGGGGCACATTTTTTGGAGCTTACACATGACTTTTATTGTGTCCATGTAGCCCAAGGTGGCTCACAGCCTGTTGGTGATCAAAAGAAATGTGAGAAACTTAAAGAATTAAAACTAGGGATTCTCTACTCCCTACTGAGCCATCCTCCAAGGGAAAAATTGTTCTCTGGACTGACTGCAGGCTGAATTATGAACACAAACCAGCACTTACCCATAGTGACTGTAAGGTTGACCTCTTCTGATCTCAAAAAATGTTGGCTTCTGAATGCCAAGCAATTTTCTCTTAGCAAATTGTGGGCCCAAAATTTAGACATCAGATTTAGACTTCTGACATACTCAGAGCCTACTGTTACTGCAATGCCCAACATGCAGATTTCAGTCCAAGGCATGTGACATCATGACTTACCATGACTCATCATCCTGAAGTAATGGGTGGCACAGTGAGCCGCTCCAGTGTTAAAAATGAAAATATTGCCTCAAAGTTCTTCTGATAAAGAGTGAGATGTTTCTAGTGTTCAAATCAGACAGTTTCAGGTTCTCTGTTCCAAATATGGGGAAAGACCACTTAGAAAACAAAAACAAAACAAAAGCAATACAAACCCAAAAAACAAAACAAAAACAACAGAAACAAAAATCATCCCCCTTGAAGAATTAAATTCAGATTGACAGATAAGTATCTAAAGCAGAAAATAATCCAAGAATGTATTCCAGACCTTTCTTCACACATTTTCAATACACAAAAATAGTGACTTTCTGAATGTGAAAACACTTGATGATGATTACAGAAGCAAGCATTCTGACCTTGGCAAAGAGAAGTACTTAGAAAACTCCCACCCCAGCTGGGCTTGCTCATCCACAGTTGTAATCACAATGCCACATTGCTTTTGGGGAGGCTGAGACAAGACATTCACAGATTCCACTCCAGCCTCTACAACAGTGAGATCCAGGCTCAAATAAGAAGAAAACAAGAAAAATATAAAAGGCTTGGATGTAGATCAGAGTGCACATCTGATCGGTCCTGAGTACTCTTTGCATGACAGCTAGATAATACTATACAACACATTTTTAACACACGATGACCACTACAGACTTTAATTTCAAATTTTCCTTCAAAAATAATGAAGTGAACTGATCAGTAATAACAGAAGACATATTAGTCTAACATTTTCTAAATTTCGCTCTTTCCTTTAGACCTGTGATAATTCACCCATATTGAGGCCAAGCTAGCATACAACCCTGCTTTAAATGTCACAGTGAGAACACTCCAACCTCAAGGGAAAGCCTTCTCTGTTTCAGGAGCTGGCCTTGCCACTCTTCATCATTCCCTCCTTTCCCACATTGCATCTAACTCCCCTTTGCTCCTTTCAGTACACGTAACCTTTATAAGCCTAACAGAGTGCCTGCAGACCTGCATTTAGGGCATTAACTTGCACTGCTGTACTGCTTGAGTAAAAAGTCCTACCTCATTCTGCAATTCAGCTTACAAAACAGTGTCTACAAACTCAAAGGTCAGATTGCAGTTCACCAGCACCTGCCCGAGTTCTGGGAATAACAGCCTCCAAACACCTGAGCCCTGGGAATAACCACAAACCGTTTCCCACATCCTGGTCCCACCCCACTCGCTCTGCTGGAACCCAGTTTACCCAGAGATTCTCAGTGCGGTGTTAAAAAGTGTGGCCTTCTGAAAGTTGTGCCTTGTAGATCACATTCATCTTCTTATCCTACATTTGTAACCTCCTCAATGAATTTCTTGGCACTCTAAATGATATGGGACCTACTTACTTACAATTATTTATTCATTTACTAATCATTGCATCGCTGTAAACTGCAGGAGTTTAAGCACGCATGACAAGTGCTGTACCACTGAGACTCACATGGAGCAATAGCAAACTTTTCTTCAGATTTTCATGGGTTTCCTAAGCACCGTATAACGAACTTGGCAATGGAGTTTATAGAAATTTAAGAATTCACTGTCAACACAGTGGGGCCTGGGGTTGAGGACACTTGTTTTGAGACCCTGCATTGTAAACATTTCTTAAATTTAGCCTCACCAGGAGGTACAGCCAATGTCACATTCCACAGACAAAATACCTAATACTCACAATTTATAAGAGGAGATTAGTTTGGCTCAAAGTTTTAGTTCATAATCTACCAGCAGCAAGACTCAGGATGTCAAGGAAAAGTTATTCAACTCATACAGAATGGAAGAAGTGAAAGGGAGAAGGAGTCAGAGATGAGAATACACAACCTTGACCAACCTCCAATCATACCCAGCCTAAGAGTACATTTATTTATGGAAATCGCAAATGGATGAATACACATTGAGAACAGTTTCCACAAAATCCAATCAACTTACAAATACATGAGGCATTTGGATCCACCTTAGCTACTAATCATAATACCAGGACCGTTGATTCGGGAAGTGCACATACCACATCATGTTGCCACCCACACACAAATTTTCCACCAGGAGCCAGGAGTGTCCCAGCCACCCTGCCACTGCCACGGCACAATATGGTGAGAAGTGGGGTTGCAGGAACAGCTGCCCAAGACAAGGCTGTGGCCATGCTGCAGTCAGCTCATTATGACAAAAGAGGATGCTAAGGGCTGGCAGCTGTCTCAGGCCAACCCTGAGGGCCTGGAAGGACCAAGAGTCCAAGCAGCAGGTGACATACAGAAACAAAGACTCTTCTATGGTTACAGGCATCCAGGTCTGACCAAGGCTGTTTTTGTCCTCTTCCAGCTAGATCTTATTCTTCCCACATAAAACCTGCTCCTGTTCGGGGTCACTGGGCCTTGCCCATTCACCATTTTCAGGGTTGAGGGTCTCACACTGTCCTATTTATGTAGGCTGCAGTCAGTAGAAGTGACACAGCAAGTCAGTCTGAGGCAGGTGGAGTGGCTCTCAGCAACTCCCTGGGATATTTTGAATTGGGTGACCAACAGAAAGATTCCCTTCTCTGGCAAGCAGCCTGATCGGACAGTTCACTCAGCACCTCTGCTTCTTCACTGATGCACTGCTGCTTCATTTGCTGCATTTTGAGCAAGAGGAACAAGAGAAAAAATGTGCTACCTTTTTGTGTGGAGCTCATATGCCAGGCTCAATCCAGAGCTTACCTGCTTTCCAGCACTATGCAGCTAGTCAGGGACAACAGTCCTTCTGGACCTGTTCTATGCATATAGATACTACAAACAAGGGAGTTCTGCAAGGGGAACTACAATGCTTTTCCTTTGCTTTTCAACATTAATCTCATCTTAAAGTCACTAACCCTATGTTCCTGCTGTGAAATTTTTGTTACATGCCTGCTACTCAACAATATTCAGATGTTAAACGAGACAAACATATGCAATCCAAATCTTTCAGTACTAAACAAGAAGAATCCTTGCTTTCCTTGTGAGTTTACACATGCAGTAGAGAAAAAAGTTCTCAAACATTGCATGTGATTTAAAGCTTTCAAATAATTCTTCCTTATTAGAAAACTGGGCTGTGGATTAAAACTCAGCAGTACAGTGCCTCCCTGCGTGCATGTGGCCATGGGGTTATGACTGCATGTTGGAAGGCAAAAGCAAACAAAGATGCCACGAAACTAATTTTTATATGATATAATGTACAGATCAGCAAACGAAATGGGAAATATCCACTTTTGCCTGTGCATAGGTGGTTCTTTCATCCTTCTACTTAAATTTGCTGTGCCTGAAAATTTACATATTTTCTTTCCATTCTTCAAACCACTCTTCATGCACCTCTACTGACGCCAGTACTCATTTCTACAGTAAATCTTAACCATCTTAGAAGTTCCTCTCCTTTTCATAAAGTGTACTCTGTGAATGAAAATTTACATGTGTTATTTACATTTTTAAAACAACCTCTTGACTTCGTCCACCTCCACCAACCCAGATACTCATTTCTATAATCAATCGTAAGCATTTTAGAAGTGCTCCACCTTTTCCAAAAGTGTAACTCCACAAATTCTGAATCTTCCTGAGGCTCGATCTTGTCCAACAATTAATTCAAGTTATCTATTTGAAGGAGTGTTACAGAACACATGATGATATTTAAGGTCCATTTTAGTGATATTTATTCCAGATATTCACTGTGCTTCTCAAATCACATGAACTATCAGAAAATACATACAGTATTTAATTCATGGGCAAGAGACTAACAATTAAGACCCAGAGGTTGTAAAACTCTTGAAATCTCTTGAGTGAAAAATTTAAACTTTCTAGGCTATGAAAATGGTGAGTAGGTGAGTTTGGAACTCAGGTAGATTCTGGATATCATGTGGTCTGAAATTCAAAAACAGCAAAGACTGTTTAAAAGGCAAAATATGAAAAAACAAAAGAGTTGTGGATGGGAAAAATGGAGGAAGGGTTGAAGGGAGAAGAGGGAAAAGGAGACAGAAAATTTAGATGTGATATGTACATGCAGAAATCTAACATGAAGGATATGATCAACATGTACCCAAACATACTGATAAAAAGAAATAAATGTTTAAAATTGTTTGTAATTATCTAGTTGGCTGAAGTACTGAGTTTTCCCACTGGATTTGTGTGGAGGGAACAACTGGCATTGAGTTAACCATCAAAGGGTAAAAGATAGGGCTGGGGATTTAGCTCAGTGGTTAGAGTGCTTGCCATGCAAGCACAAGGGCCTGAGTTCAATCCCCAGGACCAAAAAACAAAAATTGGGAAAAAAAAAAAAGAGAGGTAATTACAGGAATATACCAGAATCTTCTATGAACACCCCTAAATGATGGTGACCAAAATTTTATGGGTGGTTACCACACAGCAGCCCAAGAAGTGTGGGGCCTCCAGAGAAAGTATACAAGACCCGCTCTATCATGGCCCACACACTGCCATGCACCTTTTCCTTTGGGCTGTCCTTGGGTTGTTTTTTTATTAAATGGTAACAGTAAAAGTTTTCCTGAGTAATGTGATTCTTTATAAAAAAAAAATAAATAAAAGAATAAAATTTTGGATCATAAGTATGTGAATTTGTAGCCAAGGTGGGCAGAAATGGGTTATCCGGTATCCAAATTTGACAAATATAAGACATCTAAGAGTTCCAACAGAATAGCACATTTATACCCGAGAATGCAGACATTAATTTGAGGCAGTGTCAGAATTCACTGAAATTGCTAGACATGCACTTGGTGTTTCCTACTGTGAACTTTTGGTAGGTGTAGGAAAGACACTACACTGATGCTTTCACAAGTCTTGTGAGTAAAATCTATTCACTTCTTCCATCTTTGTGTGCAATATTTTACACTGTCCACACTGCATCCCTCAGTAGTCCCAAATCTGGCATCTCAGCAGGGCTTAGGATAACCACACAGACATGAAACACATTTTCTGGGTCTACCCTAAACTTCTCTTTCCCTCTGGATTCTGTTCATTCAGCACAAAGAACCTTATACTGACCATGAAGTCATGCTTAAATCAAAGTCATGCTGCAGACACTGGGAAAATTGCTTCACAACATTCCTGCAAGCTGATGGAGGCCTACTGTATCACATATTATTTACATTTATAGGTGTAGATTCCAAAGAGCCCACAAGAAGTATTCACAAACATATGCAGATAGTCCAGGCAACACTGTATGTGAAACAATGCAAAAATCAGTGAAAATGTTGGCAGGATGTACTATCAGGCAACTTCTATCTGCATGTATTCAAAGCTCTTTGAGATTCACGTTTATATAGAAGAAAGTCTTCGAAGGCACTTTTTGTCCCACATCTCTTCACTTTTCACCTGTATTCTCTTATGTTTCAGAAGTTCCTGAGCCAGTGCCACTGAACCATGTTGTGGATAGAAAACTCTTAGTGAGTGTTCCAGGATTCTGTCTCCCTGAGAAGATAGAAGCTATGAATAAAACAACCAATAAGGAGGCAGGATACTTTAAAGAACGTAAATCTCCCATTTTGACTACCAGCAACTGTAGTGATCCAATAATCCACCTACTGACATGTGTGGGCCTTTCGTCACATCCCCAGCAAGGTGACATTTGGTCACTCGTTTCTCTACACTCTGGTGCGTCAGCAAAAAATAATGTGTCAACAAAGTGGACTTCATAAGGTCATTAAAAGTATCAAAGACGCGGCTGGGTATTTAGCTCAGTGGTAGAGTGCTTCCCTAGCAAGTACAAGGCCTGCAGGTCAATCCCCAGCACCTCCATTTGAAAGAATAAAAGAGTCTAAAGTGCGGAGAATGTCTTGCACAGGAAACACTGACTTGCAAAGTGTGTATTGTAGGGTATTGAATAAAGGACTGGAACACAGATATCCTTGCAGGAGCAATGATTTCTGCCTTATAAGTACACATAGGGCAAGCAGGTAGACAATATATGAAAGAGCTAGAGGGGTAAAATCAATCTCCTCCAATCCCAGGACACATTTTGAAGTTTCCAGAGCAAAAGACCAATGAGGCCTCAACTACACTATGCAGTAAAGTGGAAGGAAAAGGCAGAAACGATAAGGCAGGGGTATTTCCTTCTGAAGATATGAAATTGTTTGGGGAAGAACTCAAAGCAATGCACAGGTTAGCAGTAAGATTTTGGAGGTAAGGGAAGAGAGTTGGCACTGCTAAAACCTACCTCCACTTTTGAGAAGAAATAGGGAGAAGAATTGATTTGGAAAAGATAATGCATGGAGCAAGATCTTTACATTTTAAGGTGCACGCTTGACATCATGCCATGGTGAAACTACTTTCTTCCTGTGATGACATTATAAGCTGTTTCTTCAACATTCTCCTTCCATTCCAAATGATACTTCTTAACTATGGTTCTGAGAAGTAAACATGAAAATCACAAGGGATTGAAAAAAAAGTCTTTCATAAATATGAAAAAAAAAGGACTCCATCTTCCCAGCGAGGCTTGAGCTTGCAGGTCAGGCGCTCCCCGCGCGGATCTGC
>PVJO010011376.1:0-59515 GCA_004026905.1 Hystrix cristata | reverse complement strand
GTAAATAAGGACAAAGAGGTGTAATAGATATTATATAAAAGGAGGATGGTGAGCAGAGGAGAGAAGTACTAGAAAGAAAGAAGGGGAAAAGCAGAAAGGCAACAGGGGAAAAAGAGGGGAAAGGGAAAATATGGAAAATGATGAATGAACCTGCTGTAAATAGGGAGGGAGGGTGCAGAGGGGAGGGGGGGAGAGGGGGTAGAACCAAGATACATCATGTATAGGTACAGAATTAATGTAATGAATGTGACCATTGTATGTAGAATGTGCCAATACATGTTCTTGGTTTAAAATTAAAAAAAAAAAAAAGATACACTGCATACAGGCACAAATTTCGTATGAAGTATGGATCAGTATGTACGACAAATATGTACTAATAAAAAAATAAAGTTAAAGCAGGACAGAGAATTTTGAATTACGAATTAATCTTCTTAGGACTCTTGGGCTTACTATGACATTTGAAATGTGGTATACACAATTTGGTGATACATTATGGTATTTAAACAGTTCTCAACCATAAGAAATTGTTTGACTTTTAAAATACAACTAAAGGGATACTGTAGGCATAAGAGCAGTGAAAAACACGATAACAGTGAACAAAGAAATAAAATACTTTTAAAGACACAGCCGCTCCTTATTTTTCTTTTGGGGAAAAAATTATCTCCGTTGAGTTTTGAGCATTCAGTAATTTCTTAGCTCTAAACATACTAGGCATTTCTGAGCTTCCTCACACTTACCTTGAGTTGCTGAACTAAGGCCATTTAAAGAATCTCGAATTCTTATAGACAGCTAAATTAGGTAGAAACATTATAGGCAGTCAGAAAGGGCTGGGCCCTTGACAGAGTCCATACACAGGAGGAGAATACACTACAACTGCAGCTAGAGGCACATCCATCGAAGGTCAGGCCTCAAGATAAGGATGGAATGACCAGCGCTACACCCCTGGCTGAGGGACAAACAACAAACTGAAGATTATAATCATCTGATCTGATAAATTCTAGGTCACCCAGGTGGGCGACCAAGACCTCCAGATCCACCCCATCCTGGAATGTCCTTGTTCTTTCCTTGTCCATTTGCTAAGTGACCTTCTTCCCCATTGGATCAATGTTACCTAAGCAACTACACTTGTAATATTATTGGTTAATCATAATTTTGACACACGTTGTACTCACCTTGTGATTTTGCTCTATAAAACTTCCCCCGAAAAATAGGCTTGTTGGCAACCCACTCGGGTCCCCTCTTGTCTCTCAGGAGCTCTCTCTCTCTCTCTCAAAAGATTCTCCTACTCTTAACCTCCTTTGCTCCTTAGAATTCATTCTTTGATTTTGGGGAACATGAACTCGGCGTAACTGACATCTAGCAGGTTGGGAGTCATATTTTCCCCCATATCAGGATCGCTTTGGGTTTTCATGTAGCTCACCATGGTCTCGCACACCTTGATACAGTGATCACTCTCAAGTTACTTGGTTCACACCTTGGTGAAACTTAAAACTCACCAATAAGCACAACGAGGAGAAAAAGAGGAGAAGATTTTTACATGTACAGGTAAGAAATGTGGGGGATAACACCCCAAACAAAGAAAGAATCAAAGAATCTTCCCAAACAAAGAATCGAGGGGCTTTTATTGGGAAATGCATCCATGTTCACCGTCACGGGGAGCAGAGACGAGCATGTGAGATCCGGCTGCTCCCTGTGTGATAAATCCAAGAACACGGATGGACTGGAACACCTCTTAGGTGGAGAATTTAGCCACATAATGAGACGATCTTGGGGAACGTTTACTCCAGGTCACGTGCAAGAGTGACTTAGTGTGACTTGGCCATTTGGGCTGGTTCATTTTTCTCAAGAGAGCCCAAAAATACCAACTTGCAGCAGTGTTAACAGTCATTTATAGGGGCTTATAATCCCTGTACTCTGGAAGGCTGAGGCAGGAGGATCATAAATTTGAACCCAGCAAAACCCTTCTCAAAATAAAAAATGGTAATAAAGTACTAGGGAAATAGCTCAGGGAAAGGGCTTTGTGTTCACTCCCCAGGACAGCAAGGAGAATGTGGGCAGCAGCTTCCCCTCCAGCCCCCTGCACTACAGGAACTTTGCCTGTGAAAGCTCCAGTCTGGCAGCTAACACTACCGGGAGGATGTGCTAGAGATCGGAACAGAATGGCTTGGAGATCAGAGTAAGATGCTCGGAACACACAGAAAGAGGCCAGTAAAAAGAGATTTGCAGGGGTGTACTTAGGATAGGTTGCAGGCAGCTTTAAAAAAAAAAAAAGCACAATTCCCGTTTTTGCATTATAGTCCATCTCTTTCTTTCTCTCTCCCTTCGTCTCCCTCACTCTTTCCTGCATCAGCCTTCCCTGTTGATAGTGTCGCCGTGGTGACCAGAGTTGAGATTAACTCTTGAAGCAGGGGGACACAAGGAGCCTGGGGCCAAGCACAACCCATTTACTCTGAGACAGGCCCTCAGAGACAAGTACTGATGTAGGAAAAATACCACTCCCAACCTGTGAGATGTTAAATGTGCCGAGTTCATGGTCTCACAACATCGAGGAATAAAGTTGTGGTCCAAAGGAGGAAGTTAGGAGAGTTTTATTGGAAATAAGGAGAAGGATAGCTCTTGGCTTTCCAAGAAGGGTCCCGAGTGGGTGCCCACCGAAGTCGTTTGTCAGGGGAAATTTATACAGCAAATTCACAGTGGGGTACAACATGGGTCAAACTACAAACAACCTATAGGATTACATATAAATATAGTGGCTGAGCTAATACTGATCTCATAGGGAAGTGAGTCACACAGCAAGAGAAAGAACAAAGGAATTCTTGGAAAGGGAGGGGATGTTCTGGTCATCAACCCATGTGTCTGATGCCACCTGGGCCTCCTGGGCCAGGTGGTACTAAGGAAGTATAATCTGAGGTTACTGCTTATCTCTCGGGAGGCCTGGCTACTGCTTCTCCGGCCTGAGGCCTGGTTCTCTTCAGATTTGCCTGTAGCCATAATTTCAATGCCTCTATTTTTTTATGCTAACTTCCTTGAGTGCTCAATCCCTCTCTGACTGATTAATTTCTATCTAACTTAGCTGTCTATAATAGTATGGCACCTCACTAATTGAGGCAACAATTAGGTTGATGAACACCCACAGATTTCATCTGTTTTTGAGGGGCACAGTAATTTGGGCCAGAATGAGCCCAGAATCAGGAGAGCTAATGGGTAGCCAATTTGGGGAAGACGTATGTGTCATCCCAGTGAGGATACTATCTGTACTTGAAGACAGTCCAGTTATTTCCATCCCTTTCTATCCAGAACTACCATTCTTATCGCTTCCATCCTTTACAGCACATGAAATGCTTTCCAGGTTACCCAGTGCGTTGCAATAGAAAAATAACATCACCTAGGAATTCTGCATGTATATCTAATACATTGCCCATGTGTGCATTTAACATATCTCAGAATGTCTGTCCATTCCATTTACTTCTGTGTCTCCATAGTGGAATTATTCTCTAATGTCACAAAAGAGTGACCGCATTGAGAATTTCCTCCACAGTTATCTTCAAGTGTGTATACAATGAGTTTCCATGAGTTGTTTTTTTTTTTTTTCCCCTAAAGCATGAGCTCCTCCCCAGGCTCACAACCATCTTATGGACAACTCCATTACCAACTTCGGCCTGCTGTCATAATGGCCAGAAGATGATCTGCTCCTCATTCTAGAAACTTGACAGTGGGGAAGCCCATCTGCCTACAGTGACAGCAGATGATGCCTCCATCTGTCTGAGACAGAAGTACAACCCGTGCCTCGTGGTGCGGGCACACATTTCATGCATCAGACAGAGCTGCATTCAGGGCGGGAGGCTGGGTCCCCCAAACCACCTGGGGGGCCAGGCAGCTCACTCGCCAGCTGAGTGGGCGTATGACTCAGTGGAAACTGCTAGAGAACTGCCGTGGTCAACTTTTGAGGTCCAACATACTGAGCGTTACTGGCATAAACAGTTTCCTGTGACCTGGTGTCCTGCTTTTATATATTGATGGGTTTGATTTCTTAATGTTCCAAGTAGGATTTTTGCATCTGTGGTCACGAGTAAAATGGGCCCATTGTTTTTCTTTACCATAATCCATCATCAGACTATTTTGACACGTTGCTTGATAATGTATACACCACAAAATGTACTCATTGTGTGTATTCCAGTGATTTTAGCAAGTGTATATGGAGCGCAGCCATCACCACCATACAATTTCAGAATGTCCCCATCACCCACAAAAGTTCCCTAATGCACATTTGCAGTTAAGTTTTACTCCCACGAATACCTTCAATAGGGCGATCTGTTTCCTAAGTCTAGACATTCGCCTTGGCTAGAATTTGCCTTAACAGTTGATTTACAATGAACATAGATTTTTTTCATGTCTGGCTTCTTTCCCAAGCATGACTCTTTTGAGGTGTAACCATGTTGTAATGTATGGATTCTACGCATTTCCTTTTATTGCATAATAGCATTTTATTGTGGGCAAACATCACATTTTGTTCATCTGCTTACCAGTTGGTGAATATTTGGCTTAATTATAGTTTTAAATTATGAATAACACTGTTAAGAACATTCACATTTGTGTGGAAATACGTTTTCATTTCCATAGATCTTAAGTATGAAATCGTTGGGTCATATGATAAGTCTAACTATTTAAGCAAGTGCTCTTTATTTGTATACATATATATTTTGAGTCTCTCATATGAGAGAAACTATGCAATATTTAAGCTTGTGTGACTTATTTAACACTTATATTTTCAAGTTGCATCCATTTATCTGTGAATGCCTCAAGTTTATCTTTCTTCATGGCAGAGTAGTACTCCATTGTGTATAATACCATATTTTACTTATCCATTCATCTGTAGATACAGTATACACTGTTTCCAAGATCTAGCTATTACAAATTGTGCCATTATAAATATGGGTATGCATGTATCCCTGTAATATGATACCTTTAACTCCTTTGGAAAGACAACTAGAAGAACAAAATAGAAGATAAATACATAGGAAGTAGGGAGAAGTTCAAATAATTTTCCAAATTACCTATTCCATTGCTTCAAAAATATTTTAATATATAGATTGATTCCTAGGTACTTCTTTTTTTTTTTTGGATGCTATTGTGAAAGGCGTTGTTTCTCTAATTTCTCTCTCAGTGAGTCTGTTATTTTTATACAGGAATGTTATTGACTTTTGAGTGTTGACTTTGTACCCAGGTATGTTGCTGAATTTGGTTATTAGATCTAGAAGTCTTTCAGTGGAGTTTTTGGGGTCTTCTATGCAGACTACCGAGTCATCTGCAAATAACGATAATTTAATTTCTTCCTTTCCTTTCCTTCTTCCTTTTATTTCTTTTTCTTGTCTAATTGCTCTGGCTAAGGTTTCCAGAACTATATGGCATAAGAGTGGTGTTAGTGGATATCCCTGTCTTGTTCCAGATTTTAGAATGAGAGTTTTCAGCTTTTGTCCATTTAGTATGGGGTTGGTTATTGCTTTGTCATAGACGGCTTTCATCATATTGAGATAAAGACCATCTATTCCAATTTTCTACAGGGTTTTTAATCATGAATAAGTGATGGACTTTGTCAAATGCTTTTTCTGCGTCTATTGAGATGATCTTATGGTTTTTATCTTTGGCTCAGTTAATGTACAGGAAGTAAAAGATCTACACATTGAAAACAATAGTACTCTGAAAACGGAGATCAAAAAGGATGTCAGAAAATGATGAGATATCACTTGTTCTTGGGTAGGAAGAATGAATATAGCAAAAATGACCATACTCCCAAAATTGTTAAACATAATGTAATCCCAATCAAAATACCAATAGCATACCTCACAGAATTAGAGAAAACAATCCTAAAATTCAATGGAACCAGAAGAAACCTAGAGTAGCAAAAGCAATTCTGGCAGCAAAGGCAAAGCAGGGGCCATCACAATCCCTGACCTGAAATTATATTACAAAGCTACTATGATAAAAACATCATGGTACTGGCAAAAAACAGACCTGAGGATCAATGGAAGAGATTAGGAGACGCAGAAACAAGTCTAAACACTCTCAGCCAACCTATCTTTGAGAAAGGGACCAAACACCCTCACTGGAAGAAAGAGAGCCTCTCTAATAAATGGTGCTGGAAAAACTGGCTTTCTACATACTGAAGATTAAAACTAGACCCGTATCTTTCACCAAGGCTCTAAACTAAAATCAAAATGGATCAAAGATCTAAATATTAAAACAGAAACGCTAAATCTGTTGGAAGGCAGAACAGGTAGAACTCTTGAAGACATCAGTGTAGGCAAAGACTTTGTGAACAAATCCCCAGTCACCCAGGAAATATCACAAAGAATCAACAACTAGGATCTCATCTTATTATAAAGCTTTCACACAGAGAAAGAAATCACCTACAAAGCAAAGAGACAACACACAGACTGGGAAAAAAATTTTGCCAGCTGTTCCATTAACAAAGGACTACTATCTAGTATATATAAAGGATTTTTAAAAAAACCTTAAAAAATTCCACATTTCCTTTATCCATTCATCAGTTGATGGGCATTTGGGCTCTTTCCAAGATTTAGCTATTACCAACTGCGGCACTATAAATAAGGGTGTGCATATACGGCTGTGGTGTGATGCTCTTAATTCTTTTGGGAAGACATCAAGAAGGGAAATACCTGGGTCAAATGGAACCTCTAATCCTGGTTTTTTGAAGTCTCCTCACTGATTTCCATAGTGGTTGCACCATTCTACACTCCCGCCAACAGTGGAGACGGGTTCCTTTTTCTCCACAGCCCTGCCAGCATTTGTTATTGGCTGATTGGTTGATAATAGCCATTCTTTCTAGAGTGAAATGGAATCTCAGTGTTGTTTTAATTTGCATCTCTCGAATGACCAGTGATGTTGAACATTTTTTTGTATATTTATTTACCATTTCTATTTCTGCATCTGAGAAGTGTCTATTCATTTCAGCTGCCCATTTTTGGATTGGGTCTTTAAATTTGGGGGTCTGATTTTACACATGTTTAAATACCGCATCATTTCTCTGATATGAGAAACTGGAAGTGTAAATAAGGACTGAAATGTATTACATTGGGAAAGGGAAGAAATTGTTCAAAGGGGAAGGGGAACAAGGGAGGCAGGAGGGGGAAAGGAATGAAGGGACAAGGAAAAAAGAATAGAAGGAAAAAATGGAAACAAAGCTTTTGTAAATAAGGAGGGGGGAGGGGCTGAAGGGAGCAGAGGAGAATGGGAAAAAAGCAGCAGCAAGATACATCATGTACTGGTACAAATTCCCTATGATGAATGTTATCACTATGTATATCTAAAATGTACCACTAAAATAAAATTTATAAAAGGAAAAAGTAAATATTAAATACTGTATAGTTATTATTTTAAAATATTTTGACAGTGCTTATCTCATAGTATATCTAACTTGATTATATTTACTTGCAAAAAATATTTTAATATCTCATAATTTGATTAATTCATACTACTAGTTTCTCTTAGCTCACTGAAAAGAAAGTTTTGTGCTATTATCTGTTTCTTGTAAGAGTCTTTTTGTCTATGTCTTGTACTCTACTTTTAAGATTATGATACAAGATGTATTAACTGCTGTTATTCTGTTACTATTTTGTTATGAAATTTTCTTTTATTCGTTCATAAAATAAAAAAATTGAAAAAGAAAAACAGAAAGCGCAACTTGTTTTCCAGTGTTCGCTCTACCACTTTGCATTCCCACTGGGAATATATGATGTTTGTAGTCTCTCCACAGCTCGCCAGAATGATTAATGTCAATAATGTTTATTATATCCATTCGAGTGGGGATGTAGTCCTTTTGATTTGCATTGTCCTAATGACTAACAGCGCTGAATACCTTTCCGTGCGTTTAAAAATATTTGCTTATCTTTTACGGCAGAACATCTATCAAAACCTTTTGGCTATTTTTTTACTCGGGTTGTTTGTCTTCTTATTAAGCTTTCAGAGTTCTTTATGTATTTTGAGTGCAAGTTCTTTATCCATTATATGACCCATAAATATTTTCTCCCAGTCAGTGGCCTGTTCCTTCATTTTATTAAGAGTATCATTTGAAGAGCAACTTATTTTAAAGACGTTGAAGTTACTAATTCTTTCCTTAAAAATCATGTTATTTTGGTATTTTACATAAGACGTCTGAATCTAGCCCAAGGTTACAAAGACATCTCTTAGGTTTTTATTGAGAAGTTTTATAATTTTAACTTTTACATTTAGGTCTGTAATCGATTTTGAGTTATTTCTATGTATGGTTTGATGTGAGGGTATAAATTCTTTGTTTTAGAGGCTCTGGGTACCAATCGTTCAAACATCATTTATTTTAAAGACTGTTTTCCCCCACCGAATTGCCCTGGATTTCTTCACCAAGGTCAACCAATCATAAATGTAAGTGCATATTTCTGGACAGTCCACTCTGTTCCATTAATATATATATCAGTCTTATGTTAGTAAGTCATGAAATCAGCCACTAAGATGTCTCAAATTTTGTTGTTC
The DNA here is from genome assembly GCA_004026905.1 of Hystrix cristata. Taxonomy (NCBI): domain Eukaryota; kingdom Metazoa; phylum Chordata; class Mammalia; order Rodentia; family Hystricidae; genus Hystrix; species Hystrix cristata. The sequence goes on along the minus strand of PVJO010011376.1, from coordinate 50,989 downwards.
ATGTTCAGAATCACTTTGGCTATTCTAGGTTTTTATATATTTTCATGAAAATTTTAATGTATTCTAAGTGTTTTCATTACCATAACATTTTAATATGAGCTCGTTAATTTCTAAAAAAACAAAAACAAAAAAAGCTTGCCTGGATTTTGATAGGATTTGCCAGGAATCTACAGTCCTATTTGAGAGAGTTACTATCTTAACAATACTGGGCCTGTGGTCTAGGAACACGGAAGTTCTCTTCACCTTTTAACATCTTTAATTTAGCTCACCATGATGGATCCAGGACTGCATGTCTTTGTATTTATGGCAGAGTTCATTGAGATTTCCTGCATGTATAGTGCTTTTTATAAAGTTTCAAATGGTTTAAGTCATTATTTTTTTCATGTTTTTCTTCCCTTTTCCTTTTGCTCCTTTCTCTTATCTGCTTCTAGACCTCCTAGACCTTCTAGACCTACCTGAAAGTTTTCCACAATCTTTAAGACACTCTTCATTTTATTTTTTTCTCCGCCCTGCAGATCAGGTCATTTCTACTGGTCTGTCTTCCACTTTACTGATTTTTCCTTCTGCCTGCTCACATTGCATCTGCTTTTCATCCCCGTAATGAAGTATTCGTTTCGGTGCTATTCAACTCCAGAATTTTCACATTCTTACTGCTTGTGTTATTTTATATTTTATTCTATTGTTTTATCAACATTTTCCTTGTTGAGAAATTGCCATCATACTTTCCTTTAATCTTTAAGTAAGGTCTCTACTGCTTTAAAAACCTTGTAGTTAGTATCAACATCTGAAGTTCACAGAGAGAGTTTTATGGACTGCTTTGCTGACTCATACTGGTCCTGCCTGCCTGTTTCTTCACACGCCCTTTTGAGCTGAAAACCAACTGTTCTAGGTACTATATTGCACCAACTCTAGCTTCTGATTCCCCTTCTTGGGATGATTATTTGTTGGTGGTCTTGTTTGTTCAGTGATTTTCCTGAATTAATTCTGTAGGCTCTGTCTTCTGTACAGTGCATCTGTTGCTTTGTTTGTATTTATTTTTAAGCGTGCCTTCCTAGGGTTTGACCCTGATTCAGCATAGCTTAATGGTCATACAATGATCGGTCAATTGTTATGCTAAAATACCTGTAGCCAAAAAGTCTTCTACTGTTTACCAGTGTATTTGTATGTCCTTTGAGAAACCGATTCAAAATCCAGTCAGTTTAAAAGCCAGCTCCAGCCAGGGGCAGCATCATGGGTATGTGAACTGTGCAGTTACTTAGCTCCGTTTTGGGGAGGGTCTCAAAGCTGGTTTAAAGCTCTCTCATCGCCATCTTGAGATGTTCACATCATTTTTTAACCAGGGGTCCTACATTTTCATTTTGCACAAGGCCCTGCTAATTGCATAGCTGGCCCTGGCTCCGGTTTGTGCTTTCTCTTGAGCCCTCTCTCCTCTCCTGCTTGTCCTTCTCCTGGGCAACTCTGAGCATGCAGAAGAACTTTGGACACTGTGGACACGCGGAAGCCTCACTGTGTCTCAGACATTTCTAACGAACGTGCCCTCAGTTGCTTGCTCCAACAATAGGCAAGTTATAATGTCCATACTCTCTGATTATTCGCTACCGAGATCAGAATTGTTTCCAACAACGTCCCTGAGTATAGGTTTTTCTGCAGTCAGCAACTAATCAAGTCAGCCTCATTTTGATTTTTGGCTCATTCCAGCAGGGCTGCAAAAGGGAATCACGAAGAATAGGAAGAGCTCCAGGCTAAAACGCCACAAGGCTTCCATTGTTCTTAGCTTTTTGTATGCTTTTAGCCGATTTCCAGAGTCTTACAAAAAGTGTTGCTTTTAAAACTTTTGCTCTGTTTTCCCTTTTTTTCTCTCTCTCTATTTTTCATTAATAGTATTGGGGATTTATCCCAGGGACAACATACCACTGAGCTATACTCCCAGCCCTTTTTATTTTTTGGTAAGTTCTTGTCAAATTGCCCAGGCTGGCCTTGAGCTTGCAATCCTCCTGACTCAGCCTCCCAAGGAGCTGGGAGCAGACCTGTGCCATTGCACCAGGTTCTTTTGGCCAATACTGTAGTTATTTTAGAGTAAGGACTTAATGATTTTTCACTCTACCAGTTTAGAAATCCTGTCTTCAATTCCCTACCCTCAGCGCACATGTACTTCTTCTTTTCAAATGTTGTATTTTTAAGTCCCAGAATTAACATTTAGTTCTTTATATACATTGTTTTTTAAATTGTCCATTTTTGGATCTATTTTTCTTTCTAGATTTTCTTTTATTCTCTAAAAACATATTCCTGTGTCTTCTTTAAATTCTTCTGCTAATTCTAAAATCTGAGTCATCCATTGATCTACCTCAATAGCATGTTATTTCTATTTATTGCTAGGTTATATTTTCTTACTTCTTTGCAAATCTTAATTTTTTATTGTATGTCACTGAATCTGATGTGACTACTATTTCCCCAGAGAAAGCATATGCTTCTCTGTCAATGAATTGAGACGTACTGGGACAGGAGTTTCAGGATGGGTTACTTTTAATCCTTCTTCTTCAATTTCAGATGTATTGAGGGTAAGATTTGTCTTGTGTTGGTTTCAGCGCCAATCCCCTCAGCCACATAAAAATTGCAGGGGCTCTCTCTCTATCTTTCTAGAAAATTCTAGTCTTAGGTGAATGAAAATCACCCCAAGGTCATGAAGAATTGCAATGGCCCTCTTTCCATCTGTGCACATTGCCTGGACTTCAGCTTGCTCCCACCCTTGGCAAGTACCCCTGGGAAGAGAGCTTGCTGATCTCCCTTCCTCTGGAATTTATCCCCTTAGACTTATTTGCATTCCAACTCTATAATGCTTTTAAAACATGCACAATTTGACTTTATCCAACTATTTTCTAGTCATCATGCAAAAGCAATAATTTAGCATTGACCTTGCATGTCCTAACTAGAGAAAGACTCAATTTTAAAATATCGGTTTTTTGTTATATTTTTGTCTAAATGTAATTTGAGTATCTGTTTTGGGCTTTGTAGTTTAGGAGCTAAAGCATAAAAAAAGGTATGTGTTGTGTAATATTTGTATGCATTTCCATAACAAATTAAAAATAATGTAAATCAATGTTTAGGATATATAAGAGGTGTTTTCTTTTTTTTTTTTTTAAAGGAGATTGTCTTTTCAAAATTGGAAAGTGCAATGTTACACACAGCTGTCTCTGGATTTACTATTCACACTCTTCACAAGAATTATTTCCATGTGGTTTTATAATGTTGGCGTCGGCAGATGGGCAAGTTTCTACATCTGACCTGGAGCTGAATTCACACAGCAGAAAAAGGAAGCCACTGAGTAGAGACAAAGGCAATTCAGTATATTTCTAGAAGATAATTCTTAATGAGTGTCAGAAATGTGCAACTCAGAGGTGTTTACAACGGTTGGCAACAGAAAAGAAATTCTAAGTACCTGAAAATCTATATTAAGACTGTGTTGCCCTAAGTCAGAGCCACCTTTAGATCTAAGAAATTAAAGCACCATTACTCAGTGCACTGTACTTTAGAAACTTCCAGATCCTACCATCATAGTGTACACAAAGTAAGAAAATTTAGTTCAGTGGGGTCCTAATTAATGAACATGCACAAGGAATCTAAAATTTCTCCTAAGCATTCTCAGGTTTTTGCCTTCTTATTTCAAAGTTGCTTTTTGATGTTTATTTTAACCATTTTAACTTGATGCGTTTACTTTGGTCACCTTAGATAATAATCGGGCATTCTCCCAAAAACAAGGATATATATTTGGGAAGAGAAGAGCATTGCAACGGGAGTGTGTGTGCCATGGTAAACTTTCGACATATTCAAGAGAGAGATTTTATTCATCTGTTTGCCTATTTATTTATTATTCATGTATCTGTCATATTAGGATTAGGCCAATGTTCTAGCTCTGACCTACGCCCTTCACCCTTTTTATTTTTTGAGATTGTTCTCACTAAATTTCCCAGAATGACCTTGAAATTGAAATACTCCTGCCTCAGCCTCCTGAGTAGCTAGGATTACAGGCACGCACCGCCTTGCCCAACTAAGATAAAAAGAGAGGAGTTTACCTAAGCTACTTGGTTCCCAGAGCTCACTGGTCCTGGAGACCACACGCAAAAATCAGCATCAGCTCACTGGTGGAGTTGCGGGTTGTGGTTTGCTGGGCACGTGATCTGTTGAGAATATCTCGACTGAGTTCTTGTAACCCTAAAGAATGTTCCACTTTGTTACACAGTTCTGTGCTTATATGTAAGGCATACAAAGCATGGAATGTGTGTAGAATAAGAGGAAATCTCCTGAGCCCTTAAAAAGTCCTTGAGAAAGAACTTATCGCAGACAGGTAGGCCCGAGCCCTCTCTCTTCACAATGTCTTGGATATAATTGTGTCTGGATCTGACAAATGGATTTCAGCTTTCACAATTGTAGGCAGGTGGGAAAGGCACCCGGAAAGCTTTGCCTGGCTGAGCCCTCTCAAAATGCACTTGCACCTGATGTAGGGAAGGAGGGTGGTTCCAGAATTATGTCCTCTCTAGCTCCTTCCATCCAAAACTTTTCTTGCTCCAGTTTCCCTGTTGTGCTTGGGGACCACTCACCCATCCAGCCCTGCAAGACACAATCTCGAGTCCTATCTCTCTAGTCCTGCCTATTTTACTTCCTAAATCTATACAAGTGGCTTCTTCCTCACTATCCCTGCAACACAAACACCCCCGCCTGGATAACGGCAGCTACTGTCTAACGGTGGCTTTTTCTTCCATCTCCTGCCTTTCTGGTCTTTTTTACCCATTCCAGCCATCATGATCTTTCTAAGAGACAAAAACAGAAGACATTTGGCTCTTGCTTAGGGGCTGTCATTTCCCCTCCTGTCCTTTAAAGTAACGACAGGATGCCCGCACGCAGCCCTCCAGGTCCTTGCTGATCCTGCTTGCTCCTCTGGCCTCCTGGGTCACCTTCTGTGGTTCTCCTGGGAGCTGCCATTTCCCCCACACTTTGTTTCGCACCTTTTCCCCTCTGCCCAGACGTCCTCTCTCCCCGGAATCTCCTAGATCCACCTCCTGCCACTATAGTCTGTCCAGTAAGACTTTCTGAGCGAGCCTCTCTCGGAACGTATTTGCAAACCGGCCTCCAGTCCACCCCAGTCCCCTTTCTGCACTTCCTGTCCTTTCATGTGGCCACTTACATGATTATTGCTGACGAAGCATCAGCCTCTTGCACCAACCTGTGCACTCCCAGGACACAAGGCCAACCACGTCCATTTCTACCAGGTCTCCCTCCTTCTTCCGGAGCACAACGCTGGCACCTAAGTGAGTCCTGGGTAAATTAAATAGCTCCCCTAAGTGGTCAGAATGGTCAGAATGGCACGAGAAGCTATTTTTAGTCATTCTATTTTGTAAGACATTTATTAATATGTAGTTATATTCATTTATTTTAATTTTATTTTATTGAAAACAAATATCTTCAAAGTCAAAAAGAGCCAGGCATGGTGGAGCACACTCCTAATCCCGACATTCTGAGAGGCTGAGGCAGGAGGATCACAAGTCTGAACCCAGCCAGCACAGCTTAGCGACTTAGTGAGAGTATCTTAAAATAAAACTTAAAAAAAGGCTGGGAATGTAACTCAGTTTGAAGGTCCTGGCTGCAGTCCCCAGGACCACACACACACAAAAGGCAAATGGAAGTAGAGATCAATACATCCATCTGCCACACATTATCCTTCCCTCTAAAGTCTTTCCCCAGACATGGTTTCTTTTGACATTTACACATTGGTATGATTCTGAATAAAAGATATTGCTTTGATTTGATTCATCAGTTTTAGGTACTATCTGTTTACTACCTCTTATGCTATATTCTGGTGCATATTCATTAAACCTCCTATAATTCGGATGCTGGATCTTCAACATTTATGTTTTGCTTTTCCTTGCTCTGTTCTTTCATTTTTTTCTTCTTTCTTTGTTCATTTGTTTGTTTTTGTGGTGCTGGGGATCAAACTCAGGACTTCCCACAAGCTAGCCAAGAGCTCTACCCCTGAGCTATACCTGAGCCCACTTTTCTTTTATTGTTTTAGAATTCTTTTCTCTTTGTCTTCCGTATGTTTACCTTCCTTCTCTGCAACTTGGGGGGCAACTTTTTTTCATCTTTTTCATCTTCCAAACCTATTGGATTTTTATTTCATGTCTAGATCTCCATCTTTGTTCTACGAATATTTTATGTTCTGTTTCTTTTCATGGGTGCACCATTTTCTCTTACCTCATTAAAAGTATTAATGGTAAATTGATTTTTTAAAAGTATTTTCTCCCCAAGAGCTGGGAAGTGAGAAACTTATTGGCACCTCTCACCTTGAGGGTTATCTCGGTGACTCTGATCGCAAGGTCATCTTGCTGGGATAGCTGTGGACCATGTCCCTAGTGTCATTATCTGTAGGTCTTCCCTCTTGACCTGACCAGATTTTCCAGACAACACACATACCCTGTTGGACACTAACATGTGACTTAAAGCATGTGGGAGAATTCTACGAGTGTTGGGATCCAGAATCGATGGGTAATTCCTGAGTCTCACCTGGCTGGCCCCAGTGGACTCCAAAACTGTTACAGTTGAATGGGCCAAAAATAGCCCAGGTTCTTGTGTAAGTCACGGAAAGAATTGCCAAGGGTACACCTCACAGTAAGTAGTTAGTAGCTATGTTTACTGAAGATCACAGGATGGTAGCAACAGGAACAGGCAGAGGACAAAAGGGAGGAGGAAGAGGATCTCATAGGTGGTCATAGGTGAAGCTGCTGTTGGTCTTGAGGAAGTTCCTGGGGAAGGAGCTGGTGATGGTGCTGGGCCCCAGGAGAAGGTGCAACAGGAACCTTCGATGAGCACTAACACAACTCAGACTTCCAGGACGTGAAGGGTCAGAGACCTCTAACTCCAGATGCCACCCATTGTGGTCAGACGCCTCCCACTCCAGATGCCCCCATTGTGGTCAGACGCTTCCCACTCCAGATGCCTGCCATTTTGTCTCTCACAGGGGTTGGAGCTGATGATCTGCCGCCTCGGGCATCTCGACCTCCTAACCTTAAACACGGATGATCACCAGGGCGGTGCCATGCCCGCAGCTGAAGGAAGGGAAGGGAGTGGTTCACTGTGCTCCTGTTTCTAACCGTACCAAAACCTCACTCCAGTCTTTAGCCAGGAGGAAGAAGCAGCACACAGCTGGGGTCTGGCATCAGGGAACCTCATTCTAGCCACTGCTGTTACCCTGCAGCCTCAGGTGCTGTTCACACGCGCCTTCAGATCCTGCAGCATATAGGAGAATCGTTCTCAGATCTACCTACGGGAATCTTGGGGTGGAGCGTCACTGCATCTCTGTATTAGTCCACTATCTGTTGGTGTAACAGCATCTGTGAGACCGTGTCCCTTATAAAGAAAAGATGTTCATTCAGCTCACAGTTCTGGAGGTTCGCAGGCATGGTGCTGACATCTGCCTGTGGCTGGTGAGAACCTTGTGGTAGATGGCATCACAACGGTGGGCATGTGGGCAGGAGAAACATCACGCGGTGAGACAGAAAGCCAGCTGAGGAGAGGGACTAGCCCTGCTCTTGTGTAACAACTCTCCTGGGAGACCTACGCAGGGTCCCACAAGAGCCACACTGATTCCTTCCCAGGGCAGAGCCCCTGATGACCCAACGAACTCACACCAGATCCCTTTCCACTCTCTAAGTCAGCCACCACAGGGACATCTTCCATCTCCCAAAATTTTGTTGCTGTCCTCTCCTATTTTCCCCATACTTTTGTGTGTATATATATATATATATATATATATATATATATATATATATTTTTTTTTTTTTTTTTTTTTTTTTTTTTTTTGTGGTGCCGGGGATCGAACTCAGGCCCTTGTGCTTACAAGGCAAGCACTCTAATCACTGAGCTAAATCCCCAGCCCCAGGAATGAAGTTTTTTTTTGTTTTTTGTTTTTTTATATATATATATTTTTAAATCTCTTTTCTGTAGTCTTTGAGTGGCTTAGGAAGGAAGGGAAAATAAGCCTACACATCCAGTTCATGTTTTGACCCAGAAACCTGTAGAGTCTTGTAAAAGACAGTTTTCCAGAGCCATCTCCTGAAGTCCACTTTTTGTAGATCTAAAGTGGTTCTTGCTGGTTAGTACCTTTCAAATGCTCTCTCTGGGAAAATACTTGGAGAATCAGACATCAAACTCCCCTTTTCCAATCATTATGAAATGGGGGCTCTTTTAATGGAAACATTCCACTTCTAAATGGAAGACTGTTTAGATATAAATGCTTTAGACAAGCCCTGGGCTCCTCTATGCTGCGTTTGGCAGTTTTAGCCAAGGCCGTAGTTTTGTAGCAAACTGTAAATTCTGACACCGATTGGAAGTTTGGTCTTGGCAAGAAGACAGTCTCTGTGTTGTTCCAGGAATCACGGCTGACTCAAATGTGAAAAATCATTTTTATGAGCGATAACTTCTTACCAGGTATGGTGGAAAGGGCTTTTTCCTCAAGCTTTTAGTATGATCCAGAAACTTGAATGATAATTATTTCTTCCTATAATTATAAAACTGCAGGGAATATAAATGTGCTTGCATATACATGCACAGTGTATATGTATATATAGTGTATATGTATATATAGTGTATATGTATATATAGTATGTATATACCAGTGCACGAGGGGTATATATCTAGGGCAAAACCAGTGAATAAGATATTGTAGATTCCACAGCTTTTCAAGGGTGGCCGGGACAGCCAAATCTCATCTGACTGTAGAAAAAGCTAGCGCAGTGAAGAGTATAAAATGTGGAGTCCGGCCACACTCAAAAACCGGCACAGATATTGACTAGTTGTACAACCTCAGGGAAATTATTCAACCTACCTGAAACCGGGTCTCTTTATATCAAATCTAGGAATAATGATACTTACTCTGCCAAGTTTTTATCACGATTAAAATAGTACCTGGAAAGTGCTCCTTAAGTACTTAGCACAGTAAAGTCTGGTGATTAAACATATTCGACTCCAAGTCCCCAGTTCCTCTATTATAACAGACATGCCAAGGAAAGAGCAGAATCTCCCTGAAACACTTGTGTGCATGCAAGTGCCTGGTCACTGAGCAATGCAAGTATCGTGATTATCATCCCTGCAGTGGCTTTGCCCAGAGCTGTTTCCCAAAGAGGACAGAGAAGCCCGATTGCCACCTTTAGGTCGCACTTAGCCAAAAATAGGCCCACACAAAGATACTTAAAGAAGGACAAAATTCAGATACGTTTCTTCCTGTCACTCTTACTTTTTCCAAACCCTTGGCCCTTAAAAAATATATATGTGTGTGTGTGTGTGTGTGTGTGTGTGTGTGTGTGTGTGTGTGTGTATATACACACATATACACCTAGGCTGGCCTCAAACTTGTGACTCTCCTGTCTCAGCCTCCAGAGTAGGTGGGATTACAGGCATGCACCTCTGTGCCTTGCTTTCCATCCCTCTCTTCACTGTCCTGACACCCATGCCCCTCTGCAGAGCCAGCTCTAGCACTCTGGAGGCTGTCTGGGTTGTGCCACGCTTCCCAACCCCTCTGCTCTGCTCTCCAGGGGTCATTTTAGTATCGTTTGCCCATTTGTGCTTCCTGGTCGGCTGGAAACAACCCCTGCAGCTCCCTGGCCAGAAGCCTAACCTTGCGATCACTGACTTGCCTTCATTCATTCAACAAACACTAATCAAGCACTACTCTGTGTCAGAGACTATGCTGGTAGGAGGAGTACACTGGTGAGCGAAAGATGCAGGATTCCCATTTGGGGCAATTCACAATCTTGTGAGTCATGCGCTGGGTGACTTTTTCTTCCTCATCCTCTCTGACTTTTACTGTGTGTGTGTGTGTGTGTGTTTAAAAAAACAATGGGATGAATTCAAATTTTGTGAATGAAGGGGATTCATGGCAATGTGCACACGGGTAGATGAAATGAAGTCTTTTTGTAATCTAAGAATTAAAAATTCAGTTTGCATTTTACACTGGTGGTTGAGATACGATCGAAACCTACAGTGAAGATTTAAATTTGCTTAAAATTTTCTTACAGTAGAAGACACATTGCCATAAATTGAACTCAAAGTCTTCCCCCTCACTTTGAACACACTTATCCCCTCATTCTTGCCACTTTCTGAAGCAGTTCTGGAAATCCCCTTTCGTAAGGGTCTAGCAGAGCTGTTGTGGCTGCCTCCATGTCCTGAATCAATTCAAAACATTTCCCTTTCACAGTCATTTTGACTTTGGGGAAGAGCCAGAAGTCACAAGATGACAGATCCGGGAATATGGTGGCTGAGGACACACCGTCATGTTTGTACAAAACTGCCTTTCCATTGGATGGGACTTGGGAGCATTCACTGTATTTTCTTTTTTTATCACACCTTGTAAAGACAGTCATGAAAGAGGACTCCAGACCTGCCTCAGAAAGTGGCAATAACAATGAGATAAGTGTGTCTGAAGTGAGTTGGAATATTTTGATGGGGATTCATCGGCAAAGTGTCTTTTACTGCAATACATTTTAAAAATTTAAACATTCACCATATATTTTGATCGTACCTCATAGCTCTCAAACCACACAGATTCTATAAAGCACGATTTGAGAGTAGATTCACATACTCAAGTTATTCCAAACATATTCTGTTTCCAGTAAATGAAAAGAATGTGCTTATAAAATTCAAATATAAGTTAACTTAAACTACGGTAAAAATTCAGGTCCTCGGTTGCACCAGCCCCATTTCTAGGGCTGCAGAGCTGCACCTGTCTACAGTCACCCAGCAGAGTTAGCGTCCTGATCAAAGAAAACACAGAAGTTATATCGTGGTTTAATAAGACAAGGAAGCAGTCGGGCCAATTCAGAGCGCAGCACATTCTAGAAGACAAATGGGCTCTTTAGACTCTGAAGAACGTAGGCATGTCAAAAAAGTCAGCCCCATGAAAAATTAAGAGGCAGAGTAAGTCAAAGAAACTAAAAAGACATAACCAAGTGCTGTACATGACATTTAATGCGATTCTGAATCAAGGGAAAAAATAAAACTGACATAAAAGACGTTTTTATGATACTTAAAGAAATTCGGACTGTATAATAGACAGAATTCTTTTCCTTCTCTTTCTTTTCCTTTTATTTCATTTCGTTTATTTTATTTTCATGTACTGGAGATCGGACCTAGCTTTTTTGTACTGAAATACATCCTCAACCATTTTAAATTTTGTATTTTGGGAGAGGGTCTTACTAAGTCACTAAGTAGCCCAGGGTGGACTCAAACTTGTGATCCTCTTGCCTCAGCCTCTTAGAGTGCCAGGACTGCAGGCATGTATCATCCCGCCCAGCTTGAAATTCTCAGATGATAGTGTTATTGTTACATTAGGAAAATATCGTTACTTGTGGAAAATACATGAGGACGTGTTTAAGAATGAAATGCTATAATGTCTGCAACTTACTACAAATAGTTAAGAGCAGAAGTGTGGAGAGAGAGAGAATATAGATCAGATGATGATTGTTATTAGGTAAAATATGTATGCTGTTCTTTCAGCTTTTAAGTAGATCTGAACATGTTCAAAATACAATTTAAACATCTATTCCCACGAAGATTACATTTTAGAGAAGCAGAATGTTAACCACTGAACAAGTGTACGAAAAGAGTCTTAGATTATTAATTATCAATAAATCACTGAAAGGCATCGTTGGCATAGATAGTGATGGTGGCTGGAGACAGAGCTGCTTTACCATGAGTGGTCAAAGCGGCCCTCTGGGGAGGTGACACTTCAAGTCCTGAGTGACAGAAGGGAACAGCCATGGGAGATATGGGCACAGATCTGCCTGGGCAGAGGCCCCGGGGAGGAAAAGAAGCCGAAAGCAGACCACCGAGTCCAGAATGCCAGAAAGAGGAGAGGAGAGACCGGAGAGGTGGGCCTGGGATGAGGGCCTGACAGTGCTGGACTGGCAGGAGCGGGCGAGGCAGCGGCTCTCTCTTTCTGGGCAGCGGAAAAGGCAGAGTGGGAAGAGGCATGCGCCTGTCTTTCAACAGCCTTCTGACCTCTGCATGGACATTGCTGATAGAGGACAGCAGGGGAAACAGAGAGATCAATTGGGAGGCTATGAGGCTGTCTAGGAAGGGTGCTGGCGGCTTGTGTCAGGGAAAGCCCCAGCGCTGGAGAGAGGCAGACCAGCCAATGGTGTGCAAACAGAAAGCTAAGGGTCTGGGTTTGGGGGCAGGTATGGAAGACAAGGAAATGAAAAGATTCAGGGGTGACTTCGAGTATTTCACCTCAACATCATGGAGGACTGGATGGGGAATAGGGAGGGAGGGCAGGAACCCAGAACTCTGTTATTTTTATTTTTGTTGTTGTTTGCAATGCTGGGAATCAAACCCAGGGCCTTGTGCACACTAGGCAAATGCTCTACCACTGAACTCTTCCTCAGCTAGGCGCATGTGATATCTTCTTACATTTCCTTCCCAGGACAGATGCGAAGCCAGCACCCAGCAACAACTTATATTTAAGACCAAAACCTAGAAAGGATCAGAGCTTGCTGACCATCATTCTGTTCACTAACATAAAGATTATTTCTAATGCTGAAATCATTATAAATATGGCTAGCTATCATAAATAGCTTGTTTATATAAATATCTTGATCTTCCAGGTTAGTTCTTTTGGAAAGATAGTTGGGGGAAAGGTAGAGGGTCTTAAAAATTGTTATGTGAAGTAATTTTAGATAAGGTGCAAAAATACTACCTAGAATTCCTGTGAACGCTTCATCTAACTTCCCTTAACGTTGGTATCTTGCATAAAAGTATGCCAGGCATCAAAATTTACAAATTAGTGGAATGCTGTCAACTAAACTGTAGATTCTATTTAAAAGTTCGCCAGGTTTTGTTTTTTTTTCCACTGATGTTCCCTTTTTTTTTTTTCTGGTCCAGGATTTAAACTAGAGTCTCACTTTGTATTTAGTTATCATTTTTTCTATGTGCCCTGATCTGTGACATTCCATCAGTCTGTTCCTACCACGCTCTTGAGGCATATAAAGAGTATTCATCAGATATCGTAGAAAATGCCCAAAGGTGGGTTTGTCTGACGGTTTCTCATGCTTAGATGGACATTACACATTTTTTGGCAAAATCTCAGTGCCTCATATTAGAGGGTCATGGGCTGGTAGATCTCATTTTTTACCATGTTAACCTTGATCACTTGGTTACAGTGATGTCCAGGGTCCAGTCAGTTCCACTGTAAAATTATTTTTTCCCTTCGTAATTAATAAGCATTTGAACAAGTGGCAATTCCTTGGAACTAAGCGATTGTCCTATTTCTTCTCAATGTTTATGCATGTACGTAAAGGTATGTACGTACATTGTGGTGTCTGAAATTCTGAAAGCCCTAAGGCCCCTTTCTCCTCTGTCCCAGGCCCAAGCACTGTCCCCTGGCAACCAGCATCCTACTTTTGTTTCTATGATTTTGACTACTTTGGACACCTTGCATAAATGGAATCATACAGTATAGCCTTTTTGTGACTGACTTATTCCACTTAGCACAATAACCTCAAAGTTCACCCATGTTGTAGCATATGTCAAGATTCCCTTTCTTTTTGGTGCTGAATAATATTTCATTGTCTGTATGTGCTGCATTTTGTTTATCCATTTGTCCATCAATGGGTGTTCGAGTTGCTTCCATCTGTTGACTACTGTGAACGGTACCGCCGTGAACATGAGGATGCAGACATCTCTTTGAAACTGTGTTCAATTCTTTTGTATACCCAGGAGTGGGATTGATGGATCAGATGGTAGTTCTATGTTTAATATCTTTTTAGTACCGGGGATTGAAGCCAGGGCCTTGGCACTGAACTGCATTACCAGCCCTTTTATTTCATTTTATTTTTTATTTTGAGACAGGCTCTTGCCAAGTTGCTAGATTGCTCAGGTGGGTCTTGAAATCCCAATCTTTTTTCCTCAGCTTCCCAGAGTGCTGGGATTACAGGCAGGCACTTCCATATCCAACTTTATTGTTAGATTGAGAGAAAATCCCATACTGTTTTCCAACACAGGTGCACCGTTTTACAATCCTATCAACGATGAACAACAGGTTCCAATTTTACTTTTGGTTTTGCTGTTTTCACAATAGCCATTTTAATGGGTATGAAGCACTATCTTATCACGGCTTCCATTTGCATTTCTCTCTTCATTAGTGATATCCAGCCTATTTTTATAAACGTGTTGGTCATTTGCATAGAGAAATATCTATTAAAGTCCTCTGCCCATTTTTATGTTGGGTTTTTGGGTTTGTTGTTAACTTCTAAGAGTTCTTTTCACATTCTAAGGATTAACCCCTTAACAGATTTACAAGCTGAACCATTTTTTCCAGTTCAGTTGGTTCATTCTGTTAGGTTCTTTGACACACAAAAGCTCTTAAATTCAATGCGTGTTTGTCTTTGCTCTTGTGGCCTGTGCTTTTGACCTGTATCCAGGAACTCATCATCAAGTGCAATGTCAGGAAATTTCCCTCCTGTGTTTTTCCCTACAAGTTTTATAGTTTTAGATCTTACTGTTAAGTCTTTAATCTATTTTTGTTAAATTGCATATAGTATGTAAGACAAGAGTCCAACTTGATTCTCCTGCATGCAGATATCCACTTTTCCTCATACTATTTGTTAAGGAGACCGTCCTTCCCCCCGACTGGCCCTGGCTCCCTGGAGAATATCATCGGATCAATTGTAAGGGGCTAGTTCTGGGTTTTCTATTCAATTCTACCATCCCGTGTGTTGGCCTATATGCCAGTACCAAAATGTTTTGCTTACTGGAGTTTTGTAATATGTTTTGAAATCACAAAGTATAATGCCACAGGTGGTGCTGTACACCTGCAATCCCAGTACTCTGGATTGCAAGTTCAAGCTCACCCTGGATAATTTAGTGACTTAACAAGATCTCATCTCAAAATAAAAAATAAAAAAAGTCAGGGCTATAGCTCAGTGTGAATGCCCGGAGTGCAATCCCTTATACCAAACCCCTCCTTCAAAAAGAAAAGAAAAGAAAAGTAAGCTCTCCAGCTTTGGTTTTCTTTTTCAAAATTCTTTCACATATTCAGGTTCCTTTGAGATTCAAAATAAATTTTAAAATAATGTTTTCTATTTCAGAAAAAAGGCCATTGGGATTTCTATAGAGATTTCATTCAATGTGTAGATTGTCTCGGGTAGTGTGGACATTTTAATAGTAAGTCCTCCAACCCGTGTATGTAGGGTGTCTTTCCATTCATTTGTGTCTTCTTCAACTTCTTTCAGCCATGTTTGTAATTTTCAGTGGACAAGTCTTTCGCCTTCCTGCTTAGGTTTATTCTTGAGTGTTTTCTGCTTCTCAATGCTATTGTAAATAGCATTTTTAAATTTCCTTTTCAGATTACTCATTATCAGTGTGTAGAAATGCAAGTGATTTTAAAATTTTTGACCACTAATTTTAGCCTCTATTAGTGGGGCTTGAGTATGACAATCATTACCATAGTCCTCCTCTGATGATTTTTCTACTTCCTTTAAACGTTTATATTTTTAAAATTGGAATTCTATAAAAAAAGAGCTATCACGGTGTTCCTATTAATTTATTTATTCAGTTACTTATTTTTATCCATACAGACTCATGGATTTAGCTTTTGTCTTCTATGGATTTGACTCAATAACGTAGTTATTGATTTTGCTGCTCAGTTTGGTCCAGCTTTGGCCATTAGAATCCTCCACTTCCGGCTCCTGTGTTTATTGAACACGCTGCCCTTCTTTTAGGAGCACTTAAATGCTGGCAACACATACTGCTCTAGGTTCACTTTGTATCTTCCTTCTCCCAGCTCTGGAACTGTCTACTCCAAGTAGTCCTGGTTCCTTCCTTTGGTCATGGTCTTTACACACAAAGATTTGGGTTCTTAGTGTCCCTGCTGCTGTAAGGGTGTCTTTGCTTATAGGCCTTGACAGGGGACAGAACTAGAAAATAGACACCTGCATACTAATCACACTTGCAAACACCTTCATGTTTACTTCCATTTTCCTGTCTGCATATATATTTAAAACTGAGTTCAAATTGATACTTCCTATTGCAATGCAAAATGGCAAGGTTAATTCTAGCCTTTTCCTTTTCCTTATTTGTAACTTACTTATTTGACAGTAAGAAATCCTGCAGATGTCATCTAAAACGTGTTTACTTAATTATTTATGTGATGCCAATAGACACATAAGGTAGTTTGGAATTAGTAATACACCCACATGAAGAGCACACTTTCTGGGACCTTTAATTTTGATATGTTAACTTCATTAAAATAAGAAATATCTAGCAGATTAGTGGAGAATGCTCCTGGGTGTGTCTGGGCTGGTCCCTGGCTCCCTCTTCTCAGGGACTGTTCCCCTGCTCTGCTTCCTGCTCACCATGAACTAAGCATCCTTGTTCCGCCATTCCCTTCTACCATGATGTCCCTGCCTTGGAGTGAGTTGACCAAGGACTAAAACCTAGGAAATCATGAGCCATATAAACCATTTCTTCCTTTCAATTGGGTGTCAACTATTTGTCCAGAAATACAAACAACAAACTGTTTAATTTTAGGCTTATCCTTCTGGAGATTTTTAAAAACATAAATGAAGCGGCAGTATGAGTATTTTTAAAGTCCGTTTTATATATTGACAAACTACTTTCCAGAGACACTGCTTCAATTAACACTCTCAGTATAGTTCCTGCTTCACTGTAACCTCAGCATAACAGTTTATCTTTTAAAATCTTTGGTCATTTGATAGGCAAAATCCACTTCTTTCCTAGTCTGCATTTCTCTGACTTCCAGGGAAATTATATACATTTCAAATGTTTCTTAGTGGGCTGTTTTTCCTCAGCTCATTCATCTTTTGAAGACCTAGCATTTCTCTTATAGATTTTCTTAGGCTCTTACATGATGAGAGTGCTAATTCTTCATCCTTCATCACTGTCTGTGCAGTCCTTTAGAGTGCTACAAATTCTCTTTACTGTGTCCCTAAAATACCTGCTCCAAAGAGCTACTAGGCTTATCTTATTCAACCAAAGCAACCCAAATCTATGAAGAATTCGGGGGAACAAATGATCATTGTAAAATCCAATGACACCTTCACAGCCAGGCCAAAGAACATTTCTTCTCTCCTGTGTGTACATCGAAAGTTTATGAATCTTCTAAGTTTTGTTTAAAATAAATGAGTGACGTCGAGCTTGATTTTACAAATACTGCTTAGTTTCTACTCTATACGCTTCAAGTCATCCTAAAAAAGTTAGTTCTTAAAATAATGTTTCAGTCTGTACTTGCTTTAATATCAACTCTTTGGTTACATATATATCAGCTCTAATGAGCAAGAAGATGTTTGATGAGAACATGATTCTGAACTTGGTTTCACATAGATGGCTTGGAATTAACTAGACTTGCTCTAATGGCTTGTGAAAATGAGTTTTAAGAGGAATGACTGATCTGAGCATGTTTGACATAAATTACTTAGTTTTGTCTAAACCTGCTCTAATTCACTTTTCATTTGAATAAAAAGTGTCATTTCTTCCTTGTTTCCAAATATTCTACTCAGTTTCAGTTAGCTCTGCGTCACCTTAAGAAGTTACCTTAGTTATAAATGTGTGAATTTGACATTGTTTTCATTTAGCCTGCTTAGATTTATCTTAAATTGCTCTAACTTTAACTAAGATGGTACTTTAGAGATGAATGTGCATATTTAAGTTCGTTTGCACAAACAGCATACCTAGCACTTGGGTAGATTTTGAGAAGAAAGGGACGCCCCCGCTACAAGCCTTGATGAGGACATGTAGACGTAGCCTGTGCTACATCATGGCTGCACTCTGGCCAACGGTGATTGTAATCCAGATTCCACTCCACAAATGCTAAAATGAGCCAGATGCAGTTCCAGCTACTAAGGCAGCTGAGGCAGGAAGGTTGCATTAGCCTAGGACGGGGATGGCGAGGCTTTGAGAGCTTTCAGTGATAACAGCCCACTGTGGCACGCGTGCCGTAGGTTTGCCACCGCTGATTTAGGAGGTGAAAGGCAGCCTGAGCAACATAGAGACCCACTTCTCTCAAACACACACACAAAATACTTCCCCCCCCCAAAAGAAACAGCATACAAAGGGAGGAAAAGAAAACGACAAACACAGATGCCAGAATGTGAAGAAAAATATGTGACATGAAATTTAAGAAACAACCGTTTTCAGTATTTGGTGATTGGGAGAAGAAAGACAGAATTGATCAAGGATTCCATCCAGACTGCTGGCTGGTATAGAGGCGCACAGTCTGCTGGAGAATATTTTTCTACCACTATAAATAGTCATGAAGAACATCTCTGCAAATAAAGCTTTATAAGTACCCCCGGCCATTTCTGTATGTAAATTTCTAGACTTCGGTATATTGAAAATTATATTTCATTGCTGCCTCAGTTTGTATTTTTGCAGCGATACTGAACTTGCTTTCCTAAATATACATGGTGTTTGTATTTCCTTCTCAGCAGTTGCCTGTTAATGTTGTGGCCCAAACTTTCTCTGGAGTGTTTGTCCCACTTTTACTGCTTAATAAGAACAGCCGATATATTAAAAACCGCCATCGTCTGACACACGGGGCAGCCAGCCTTTCCTAATGTTTATTTTATGGGTTAGTACTGGAGTGTTAGGATATTTAATTATAAAACATCCAAAACATCCAGCAAAAATAAAAAATAAGCGCCCTATATTTTACTTCATAAAATCTTAACATTCTTCTGTATTTGGTTCGGACCTATTTTAAAGAAATAAAATTTGTGCAGATAAACTTGAGGTCCCCATGCCCCTTTTCCAATCCCAAATTTTTCCCTAATTTCCCATTTTTGTAACCATGACCATGAATGTGGTAATTTCATTCTGGGTATTTACTACAAACTCAAGTATCCACAGAGTTTGAACGATACTGTTTTCCCTGATTTAAATTTACATAGCACCTATGTGACATCTATTTAAGATATACCCTCTGCACAGATGACTTGTGTATACCTTACATGTGGACCTTTCATGCAACTTTTTCCCAGTATCTCTCAATATGTCTAGTTTGGGCTCCTTCATTTTAACCGAAGTACATTTTTCCGTGTTAACATGCTACTTATTATGTACCTATTTTCTTGTGACTGATATTGTTTCTCTCTCTCTTTTTTCTTTTGCTATTACAAATTTGCAATAAGTACTCAAAAACATATCTCTGTTAGCCCTTATATGAGAGTTCATTTCCTGAGAGTATAAAAATCTTCTGCTTTATTAGACATAACCACATTGACCTCCAAAGCTACTGTATCAAGTTGCACTCCTAATTGGAGTGTAATAGAATTTCTGTTTCTCCATACTCTCACTCACACTATGTAGTGTCAGACTTTAACCTTTGCCAGTTGGATGGATGTGAATTGGCATTCATTGTTTCAATGTGTATTTCCCTGAAGTTGGGAGTCTTTCAATATGCTTATTGATCATTCAGGTTTTCTTTTGTTAAACTGCCTATTTGTATTATTTGCTAATGTCTGAGTCTGTTTTCTGTTACTATAACAGAAAACCAGAGTGATATGGTTTATCTCTAGATGTCCCTCCAAAGCCTCATGATCTCAGAGGCAGGGCTTTGGGATGGTGATTGGATTACAGGGACACTGCAGATGACTTGCTGTTAGGAAGTGAGCTTTGTTGGAAGGGGCAGGTCACTGGGCTGTGATCTCAAGGGTATCCCCTCCTCAGCTCCTCCCTTTACTCTCTGCTTCCTGGCTGCCATGAGGTGGGCAGCTGTCTTCCACTAGGCCCCTCCACCATGCCTTTCTGCCTTGGAACCAGCTGATCATGGTCTAAAAACATGAGCTAAAAGAAACTTCTCCTCCCTTAAATTGAGGGTGTTAAGTATATTGTCCCAGTAACAGGAAAAAATAACTATGACACACAGACTGGGTAATCTTCTTTTTTTTTTTTTTTTACAGTTCTGGAGGCTGGGAAGGTCAAGGTTAAGGAGTTGCATCCGTGGGGTCCTTCTTGCTGGTGGGGGCTCCCACTAGAGTTCCAAGGCAATGCAAGGATCCCACGGAGAAACACAGCATGTGAACCAGAAAGAGCTCACTTTTATAACAAAGCTAATCCCCTGATAATCCATTAATCCATGAAAGGATTAATCCATTTATGAAGACAGACCTCTCAGGACCCAAACACCTCCCAACAACCCCACCTCTGAAATACTATTAACATATGACTTTGGGGATTAAGTCCCCATCACATGAAATGGGGGGGCACACACTGAAATCAGCAGCATATTTTTCTGTGGGGCTTTTCGTACTAGTTGTAAAATCTTCTTAAAAGCTGTGCAAATGATTATTAGTCTGTTTTGTTCAGTGCAATACCTTCTTTAAGTGTGTGACTTGTCTTTGAATGTTCTTTTTCTATCTTTATTGTGAAGAAGCTTTATATGCTAATGTCATCTAATTTGTCAGTCTTTTCCTTTATATTTTGGGCCATCTTTAAAAGAAATGATCCTCATCAAACAGTTGTAGATACTCTCCTATATTTTCTTCCAACAACTTTTAAAGATTTACTTTGGAAATATACATATTTAGTCCATTTAAGATGCATTTCATGGGCTGGGGATTTAGCTCAGTGGTTAGAGTGTTTGCCTTACAAGCATGAGGCCCTGAGTTCGATTCCCAGTACCAAAAAAAACAAAATGCATTTTGTTTGCAGTATATACCAAGAATATATCCTTCCCATATCTCCACATTAGTTCTTTTTCATTTAATTTATGTGGCTGTCTCTTTCATGGGTTGAGTTTTCACGGATCCACCAGCAAGTTAATGCTCTTTGATGAAGTGCTACCCTGTACAGTACTTGGAGTATGCCTCAACACTGAAGGCTATTTTTATTCAGTTCTAGAACATTTCTATGAATTGTTTCTTTAAAAATTCTCCATCACTGTCATCAGACTTTTGATATGCAGCTCTTAAAAATCCTGCCAGCTGAATGTTGAAGTATTTCAACTCACCCTGCATGCATCTTAACAAAAGTATCATGCTGTGCATCTTTGTGCCTTTCTGTCTTTCTGCAATGTATTTTATATGAATTTCTCAATTCTGTCTCCTAGTTAAGTAATCCTCCCTTTGTCTCCATTTTGTCAAAGTCTAGTAACCATTCTTTTTCTTTTCTGGGATTAATCATGGTGTGCTCAAAATATATGATCAACGTAGAAATTTTTAAAAAATTACCTTACAGTAAAAGAGATTTTGGCATTAATCCCCCTCAAAATACTCCCCTTCGCTTTGAACACACTTATCCTATTGTGCTTGGCACTTTCTGAAGCAGTTCTGGAAATCCTTGTTCATGAATGTCATTTCAAGCTATCATCAAAATTACAGTGAATGTTGCTGCTAAGTATCACCCAATGGCAAGGCAGGCTCATGAAAACATGACAGTCTGTCTTCATCCACCTCATTCATCAGACCGGCACCATGTGGCTTCTGGCTCTTCCTCGAAGTCAAAATAACCAAGAAAGGTAAATATTTTGAATCAATTCAAGATGCTGAGGCAGCAGGACAGCATAACTAGAGACACTCAGAACATTTGAAAAAGGTTTACGTTTTTATATAAGCATGCTCTCAATTCTTCTAGAATCATTTGATCCTATGATAATTCTATGCTTAAGATTATGCGGAAATGACAAAATGATTTTCACAGTAGCCTCATCATTTTATGTTCTCACAAGCAATGTACAAAGATTTCATTTTCTCCATATCTTTGCCAACACTTGTTATTGTTCATCTTTTTCATAATCATTATCTTGGTGTCAAGTGATATTTCTGTGAGATTTTTATTTGTGTTTCTTTAATGATTAATGACATTTGAACATCTTTTCATTTGTTTATGGTCAATTCAAATATCTTCTTGGAAAAAATGTCTATTCAAATAATTTCCCTATTTTTAAATTGTTTTAGTTTGCCTTTTCATTGTTGAATAGTAAGATTTCTTCCTATAATCCTAAGAAAAAGTCCCTTAATCTATGACCTGAAAATACTTCCCTTATGCAGGATTTTGAAGCATTTTTTCTAGCCTTCTTTCATGAGCATGCTCAGTAAAACCTTTCCAGTCCTCTTTTTTCAAACAGATCAGTGATTCACCTCAGATATCCCACCCCTAGCCTGATTCTGGATAAAGAGTCCAGAAATCTATGGCTTCTGTGTTTCTGCTGTGTCCAGTCTACAGAGATGTTTGTCTTGTACTTGGGGCTCAATCTATCTTTTGGCTTTCTGTTTATGTTTTGTCCATCTTTGCTGAGTTTCTAGGAAAGAGCATCTTTCAACTGTGAACTCACAGCACTAAATTGTCCTGGAAAACTTCTATCAATAATGTTTATAGGATTTTTCTTTGTGTGTACTTTTAAAAAATGATAAGTTTAGATATATTGATATTTTTATATGATTTCTTTCCTTGCTTTTATGTTTTGAAAAGTCTCTCCCAACCTAAGAGGAGGGAACATGATTTTATAATGTCTTCTTATGGTTTCCTTTTTTTTTATATATTTCACTTCTCTCCTATCTGAAATCTATTTTTTTGTGTGTGGCTGCGGGAATCCAAGTCTCAGGCCTTATAAACGACTTAGTAATAATCTCAGCACTATCCAATTATTTTAAATGCTATTCCAGTTATTTGTCAAATTTTAATATCTACTTTGTAGCAGTTGCGAGGCTGAGGAAGGACCACAAGTTTGAGGCCAGCTGGATTACATGGCAAACTTTATCTCAAGAGAAAACACCAAAATCTATTTTGTTTCTACTTCAAAGTCTATTTAGATTTTGATTCTACTCTGTTATTCAGTTTTTCATTCTTGCGCTGGAAGCTGGAAGCATATCTTTTGTGCATTTGTTTCCCATAACTACAGCATAGGGCTATAATATAAATAGAATAGTTATAAAATATAAACATCAGAACAATGAAAGGACCCAGAGAAGAAACGTTAGAAGATACTGTTTGGCATTGTTGGAATAACTGACCATGGCACTAAAGAAGAAAAGCTAGTACCTAGCACAATGCCTATCACATAGAGAATGTTCAATAAAATACTTAATATGTGGAAAGAGTTTTTAAGTATTAATTCTACACATGAATCAATTTCCTCCAACAGAATTTTCTCCCCTCTACTACGGCTCCAACCTACCTCACAATTCTTAGCCAGTCAGATTCTTTGATTTTGAGGGCCACTGTGCCCTATCTGCCTTCCAGGTGCTGCTCATAGAAGCCCATGATCTACAAGGAGTCAGGTGACTGGATAAACGTTGCTGGGACGAGTTGAGGAAATGGAGGTGACAATGATACTTGATGGTGATGGAGCTTTGCAAGTCTGAGTCTCAGACCTTCCTTCTGCCAGGCAGGCCTGCCATTGTGGGGTCACACAATGATTCAAAGTTCCCCTCCAAACCTCATGTTGACACTTAATTGCCATTGGCACAGCATTAAGAGACGGACTTGAAGAGGGAAGTAGGCTGAGAAGGCTGTGCCAGCGAATGTGTTAATGTCACCATGGGTTGGGGTAGTCATCGTTGGAGTGGTTCCTGCCTTCCCCGCCTTTAGCACCAGGAGCGAGTAAACTTCCCTTGTTTATAAATTCCCTGCTTCATGGAATTCCTCACAGCAGCAGGAAACCAGCCATGATAGCCTCCTCCAAGCCAAAGGAGCCACAGCTTTTCTGCCTCTGCCGCTTTTCTCTCTGTGATCATCAGAAACTTACTTAATTTCTCTGAATCCCAACTTCTTTGTTTGTAGAGATAATGAGATCGATGCGAAGGAATAAGAATTAGAAGGAAAAACTCAGGTAAGTGTTCGGTGTGTTTCATTAGTGAATATTGATTACACAGAGTATTGAGTTTCTCTGAGGCTTTCTTATACTTGTATCTAGCATGCTCTGATCTTCTCCACCCCCGTTACCCTTCATTACCCTTCTGCCATCCCCTTCCTCTTCTCTAATGATCTTCATTCTACATTTTTAAAAGTTTCATTCTGTATTAGTACATGTTTGTAGCACATAATAATTACATTCATCTTGGGGAATGAGTACATATACGTATTGCATTTTAATCATTTTTATTCCCCCCCCAAAATCCCCCCCTCACTAGGCCCTGTTCCCTTCTCCATAGGGTCTCCCTCCCTGTTTACTATCATCTATTTCTTTATTTTGATCTTCAAATTATTTATACTTTGAGTTTCTCAAATAGGAGAAACTATGTAGTATTTAACTCCCTGTGTCTGATTCATTTCATTAGCATTATGGTCGTAAGGTGCATCCATTTTCCTGCAAATGACTCAAATTTATCCTTCTTTAAGGCTGAGTAGTACTCCATTGTATGTAAACACCACATTTTATTTATCCATTCATCTGTTGATGTGCATACAGACCACTTTCAAGATTTATCTATTATAAATTGTGCTGCTATAAAAAAATGAGTAATCATGTATCACTGTAATATGAGGACTTTAACTCTTTGGGGAAGATATCCAGAAGGAGAATAGTTTGATCAAATAAAAATTTTAATTTTAGTTTTTGAGAAACCTCCATACTAATTTCCACAGTGGTTGGACTAGTTTATAGTCCCACGAACAATGTGGAAGCGTTCCTTTCCCCGTACAACTTTGCTAGCATTTGTTGTTTTTTGAATTCTTGGTAATAGACATTCTTTCAGAAGTAAGAATCTCAGTGTTGTTTCGATTTGCATTTCTCTGCTGGCTAAAGATGCTGAATATTTTTTTCACGTACTTATTGGCCATTTCTCTTTTTGGGAAGTGTCTGTTCATTTCAATTGTCCATTTTTCCATTGGCCCTTTCTATTTTGATGTCATCTTTCTTTGCCAGTAGATTCTACATATGAAAGAAAACATTTAATACTTGTCTGTTTGAGGCTGGCTTATTTCACTTAACAGGATAACCTCCAGTTCTACTCATTTTCCTGCCAATAACATGATTTTCTTCTTGTATATAGCTTAGAAATACTCCACTCTGTGTGTGTGTGTGTGTGTGTGTGTGTGTGTGTGTGTGTGTGTGTGTGACATTTTCTTTACCCATTCATTCACTGACAAGCACCTAGGCCGATTCCATTATTTGGCTACCATGAATTGTGCAGCAATAAACAAAGGTATGCAGGCATTGCTATAATACCAATACCAAC
This sequence comes from Hystrix cristata, assembly GCA_004026905.1. NCBI lineage: Eukaryota > Metazoa > Chordata > Mammalia > Rodentia > Hystricidae > Hystrix > Hystrix cristata. The sequence continues at coordinate 25,811 of PVJO010011376.1, read as the reverse complement.
ACTTCATTTCCTTTGGAAATATATGGGGGATCAATATAGCCAGAATAATAAAACCCAAACAAATCAATAACAAGCAATGAGACTGAAACGGTTACAGTAGTCTCCCAACGAAGACAATTCCAGGACCTACAGATTCATTGCTAACTCTTACCAGACCAATGTTCCTTAAAATATTCCACAAAACTGAACCAGAAGGAGTGATTCCAAACTCATTCTATGAAACCAATATCACCCGATACTAAAACCTGATAAGGACATAACAATAACAGAAGAAAAACTTTATAAAACACTACCCTTAAAAGAGTTATAGACTACAGACCCATATTCTTAAAGGAGTTCTTTGAAGAGTAAAGTGCGGTACTCCTACAGTTTAACCACGAGCGTATTACTTTACCTTGGTTCTAACATGTGATTCTGCTCCGCACAGAACAGGACCTTCCACACTGGGGGTTTCTCCCCTCCTTGCTCTTCTGTGGTTTTTCTCCCTCTCCAAACTCTACCCTTTCTTGAAGGCCTAGACTCAGCCTCATCTTGCTCCCAGATACTCGTCTCCAACTCTGTGCATCTTCCCTTTCTTTCCACTTTCTTTATTCTTATCCTTGGTTATCTCCTCCTTATTCTGTGAGAGTTGAACACCCTTAAGTCAATCCTCAACTCTACACAGAGGAAGGGGCCAAGTCACATTCCCTTCAGACAACTCCCCAAGGCCTGGTGCCAAGGTAGGTCCAATAGAGAAGCTTAGTACTCATAACTGTCTGGGCTGGCATTCTCTGTATCTGTCTAATGGGCTGTGGAAATCCACTGAAATCACAAAGGCACCTCAGTAGTGGTGTATCTGATGTCTTCTGATATCCAGGCCTGTCAACTGCAGTGGATACAGTTGGAAAAGGAAAGGGGGAAGAGACAGGGCACCATGGGGAGTGGAATTTGAATCACAGAATGTTGGCTCTGAAAAGAGCAAAGTTTACAGATTATTTGTTACAACCTTATCGTTTTACAAGAAAGGAAATCAAGGCCTGAGTGGTGAGCCGATTTGCCGAAGTCAACGATCAAATCCAGGACCCGAGGCCTTTGGCTCCTCTTTCAGAGCTACTTCTTCTACAGTGAGCTCAGCTCCTTACACACTTTTCCAAGCCCAGATTCATAACATACAGCAAAGGGCAGCACTGTGGTCTATATGTGCACCCGCCCCAGTTCGTGTATTGGAATATTAATCCCCAGTGCGATGGTGTTGAGATGGTGTTGAGAGGTGCATAGGTCATGCAGGCTGAGTCTTCATGAATGGATTAGTGCTGCTCTCTGAGGAGTGGGTCAGATATCACAGGAGTGGCTTCCTGATGGAAGGATGAAGTCAGCCCCATCTTTTCTGACTTGCTATCCCAAACTCCCTTGCCCATTCAGCCTTCCACTATAGAATAATGCAAGAAGGCCTGACCAGATGTGGCCCTTGACCTTGGACTTTCCAGCCACCAGAATTATGAGAACTAAATTTTTTCTCTGTGAATTACTTGGTCTCTGGTATTCTGTTACTGCACACAGAATGCAATAAGATAGGTGTCCACAAACTAGGGTGGGGCAGAAACCCGGGGCATAGTCTTAAAGATTGAGAGACACAGTAGGGGAGAAAGTCTCCTACCCCATCTCCAGGGCTGTCCTTCCGCCCAAACCACCTTGCTTGGAGTGGGGATAGCTCTTGTTTTGCTTTGTATCAAAGTCCAAGACAAAAAAGCTTGTGCAAGTCTACTTATCCTGATAAGAAACCAAAAACAAAAACAAAAAAAGCTTTCAAATCAAAAGGAAGTGAAAAGCATCGGCCTCTCTGCATCATTCGTTTCTGCCATTCATTTTTCATCTTGCCTTTCCTGGTTATGGAGCAGCTGTCTTTCGTCAGACAGAAGATGACAAAGAATCCTGTGCTTGGTTCCAGACACATTCCCGGCCCTCAGAAGTGTGTAAATGGTAAAGTAATTATTCTGTGGGAGAGCGAGTGTATTCCAGCAAATTAAACCCTTCACTGCCCTCATTAAGCGCTGCCCAAACGACACCCGCCACTTGACGCTAATGATACCAACAGAGGTTTACCTGTGATGCTCCAAGCAGCTCGGTGGCGTTGGCAGAGCAAGGCTGCACGATCAAATGACGGGCACGTCCTCTCGCAGACATGAAGGAGGAACAGAAAGTCAGCATGCCGCGGAGAGGACGCAGGTGTAGCCAGCCTCCACAAAGCGCGGCAACTGGCTGCTGGAAATGCGCAGGCATCGCAGATGCACGTCACGGGGGCTGCAGGAAGCAAGGGCGGGGCAGAGTCAGGGTCAAAGTCAGCAGGACACTGGGCAACACAGTCAGAATCACAGAACTTGGCTCTGGAAAGAGCAAACTTGACAGACCACTTGCTCCAACCTTAGCATTTTGCAAGAAAGGAAACTCGGGCCTGGAGTGGGTGAATTGCTTTTCCAGAACCCAGGCCATCTGACTCCCTGGGATGGTTAATTTTGTGTGTCACCTTGACCAGGTAAGGGATGCCCAGACATCTAGTAAAACCTTATTTCTGAGTGTGTCTGTGAGGGTGCTTCTGCAGGAGATGAGCATTTCAGTCAGTAGCTGAGGAAAGATCTGCCATGCCCATGTGGAAGGGCATCATCCCATTCACTGGGGCCTGAGTAGACACAAAGCTACAAGGCAGAAGGATCCGTCCTCTCTCCCCACCCCTGTTCTCCGGCTCATGTCCATCTTCTTCTCCCTCCCTGGTACATCAGACTTCCTGGTTCTCGGCCCTTCAGACTCAGACCGAATTACACCACTCTGTCCTGGATCTTCAGCAGTAAACTGGCAGATAAAGGGCTCCTCAGCCTCTATAATTGCATGAGCTTATTCTTATACACACACACACACACACACACACACACACAGGTCTTCTTTCTCTGTGAATACTTTTTAAATTTTTGTATTAGTACATGCCTGTTATACACAATGAATACATTCATTGTGAGGAATCGGTGCATATTATATCACATCTTAATCCTTTCTACTCCCCTTTCTCCCCCCCCCTTGACCTTTCCTGTATCTCCTTCCCATCGCCACAAAATTTGCCTTCCTGTTTCTTATCATCTATCTTTTATTTTTCTCTTTAAATTATTTATACCTTGGGTGTCTCATGTAAGAGAAATCATACAATCTTTAACCTTATGTGTCGAATAACATTTGGTCTCAGTACACATCTATTTTCCTACAAATGACTCAAATTTATTCTTCTTTATGACTGAGGAGTACTCCATCCTATACATAAATACATTTTCTGTATTCATTCAACTACTGAGGGACCTATAGGCCCCTTCCAAGATGTAGGTTTTGTTTTGTTTTGTTTGAGACAGTATCTCACTGTGTAGTTCAGGCTGGCCTCAAACTCATGGAGATCCTCCTGCCTCAGCCTCCTAAGTGCTGGGATTACAGGTGTGCGCCACCCTACCCAGCTGGAAATTCTTCTTCTTCTTCTTCTTCTTTTTTTTTTTAAATCAGCTCCCCATGCAGTACTCTTTCCTCTGTGGTGAGCTCAGCTCCTATTTTTCTAGGTTTGGATGACCTTTGAGGAATAAGGGCAGAAGGATTTTGGAGGCTGATCTCTGCTTAGGGCAGCTATTGTAAGAATCCTCCCTTTGAGTGGGTTTTCCAAGTCACCGGGACAAAGGTGGGTTAAAGGGACTGGCGGTGAGAACGGCATTTCAGAACCCTCAAGGACACTCAGGGAGAAGCTGTGGGATCTACATCCAGAGGACCTGACACCAAAAAGACATCTTCAAGTGATCTACTCAGCCGACTTGCCAGTTGTTGATTACACATTAGGGCCAGTGAGAGGTTTGCTCTGGAATCTATAGGATGAGCCACCATTTGGATGACAAAGACCTCCCTGAAATGCCTGATGGTCCAGTCTGACTCCATGCTCGGGTGCGCTGCCACCAAACCACCCTGTGAGAGTTGTCATTTTTCTGGCCTGGGTCTCAGTATCTTCAGCTGGGGATCAAACTCAGGGCCTTGTGCTTGCTAGGCAAGCACTGTAACCACTGGGCTAAATCCCCAGCCCTCAGTATCTTCAGCTGTGCAGCCAGGTTCATGAGACTTGGTCAGTAATATTATCTCAGACCCTTACAGAGACCCAGCAGAGTGTCTGGAAAAATACCCAGAAGGTTAGTTATCTGTGCATCAAGATTGTTACTGCTGTTATTTGGGTGGTAGGGGAGTAAAGTCAAAGCCACAGAGCTCTAAGTACCAAACCCAAAAGCCCAACCCACAGAATAGAAGGACATTGCAGGTGCAGGCATGCACAATGTTAATCCCAGCACTCTAGGAGACTGAGGCAGGAGGATTGAGGGTTCAAGCCCAGCCTAGGCAACTTAGGAAGACTCTGTCTCAGAGGAGAGGGGGCAAACTCAATATGAAGGCCCTAGGTTCAGACCCCAGTATCATAAGAAAAAGAAGAAGAAAAAGAAGAGGAGAATGAAATCACTCTTTCATTTATGCAAGAATTATTTAAACATCTATTACATACCAAGAACTGTGCTGGAGCTGCAATAGGAAGTCAGATAAGCCCAGGTGTTTGCTCTCAGAGCCTACAGTCTGGGGGGAAAAAGACTATTCTCAGATAGTAAGCAAATGTTATCTGTCCTCAGAAAAGGAGAGGCCCGTGGAGTACTCTGTCTGTAAGATGATGTTGTCAGCAGAGACCATTCCACTTCTTCCTTTCCTATTAGGATGCCTTTTATTTCTTTTTCTTGATTAATTGCTTTGGCTAGGACTTTCAGTACTCTACTGAACAGAAGTAACAAGAGTGGGTATTCTTGTCTTGTTCTTGAACCTTTAACTTTTCACCACTCTGAATATGATGCTAGCTGTGGCTTTGTAATTTATGGTCCGTGTGGTGTTGAGACACATTTCCTTCTATCCCTATTTTTTTTTTTTGTAGTATTTCTGTTACAGAGATGTAGGATTTTGCCAAATGCTTTCTCTGCATCTATTGACTGGATCCTACTGTTTTTGATCTTCATTTTTTTTAACGTGGTAGAACAAATTTATCGATTTGCATATATTGAACCATCCTTTCATTCCTGGGATAACTCCACTGAATCACATGCACAATTCTTTTAGGGTGCTACTGTATTCCATTTGCTAATGTCTTGTTTGATAGCATCTGCACTAACGTTTATTAGGAATATTACCCTTCAATTTTCTTCCTTGCAATGTCATTATCTGGCTTTAGAATTAGGGTGATGCTGGCCTCACAAAATGAGTTTAGAAGTATTTCCTTCTGTTTTTGGAAGAATTTAAGAAGGACTGATTTTAGTTTTTAAGTATTTGATAGACTTTAGCATCAAAGCCACCAAATCCTGGGCTTTTCTTTGATGGTAGACTTTTTATTATTGATTCAATCTCTTTACTTCTTATTGGTTTGTTCAGATTTGTGTGTGTGTGTGTGTGTGTGTTTTACCAGGGACTGAACCCAAGGCCTTTTTAGTGAGATATATCTCCAGCCTTTCTAAGTGTTTTTTTCTTTTGAGATAGGCTCTTTCCTCTTCTGGGCTCAGACTTGTAGTCCTCCTGCCACAACTTCCAAGAATGCTGGAATTACAGGCTCAGATTATTTCTATTTCTTCATGATTCAGTCTTGACAGGTTGTATATGTGCAAGAATTTATCCATTTGTTTTAGGTTTTCTAGTTCATTGGTGTATAACTGTCCATAGTTGCTTCAACAGTTTGAATGTGTCATCTAAATTCCACATGTTGGAAACTTAATCTCAAAATTCATATGTTAAAGGTATTTGGAAATAGGACCTTGCAGATATTATTGGGTCAGGGATCTTCTTCCATGGCTGGATTAATCCATTCATGAATTAGGATTATTAAGTGGTCCAGGGAGAGGCTTTGTTATAAAAGTGAGCTGTCTCTGGTGCATTTCTCTGGCTTTTTTAAAACAGGCTCTGACTATGTAGCCCAGGCCGGCCTTGAACTCATGGCAATCCTCCTGCTTCAGCCTCCTAAGTGCTGGGATCACAAGTATGTGCCACCACGCCTGACTATTTCTCTGTCTTGCCTTGTGATGTCCTCTGCCCTGTCTGATCCAGCAAGAATATCCTCACTGGGTGCTGAGCAGATGCTCTGAGACTTCAATTCCAGCATCTTGAACTAAATAAGTCTCTCTTCTCTATACTTTACCCAAGGTATTCATTATAGCTTCAGAAAATGCACCAAGAAAGTAGAGTTTTACGAGCTCCTCTATTTTTGTGGTATTGATTGTAATGTATCCTCTTTCATTTCTCAGTTTATGTTTTTTCTTTTCGTCTTAGTGTAGCTAAAGGTTTGTTGATTTTTATCTTTTCAAAAAAATCAGCTATTGCTTTTATTGATTTTTATATTGGGTTTCTATTCTCTATTGCATTTATTTTTGCTCTGGTCTTTATTATTTTCTTCCATTTACTGGCTTCAGCTTTAGTTTGTTCTTCTTTTTCTAGTTCCTCAAGGCAAAATGTTAGTTTGTTCATTTGAGATCTTTCCTCTTTCTGGGGGTAAGTATTTATTATTATAAACTTTATAACTACTTTTGCTGAATCCTATGAGTTTTGGTGCGTCATGTTTTCATTTTCATTGGTCTAAATGTTTTCAAATTTCCATATCATTTCTTCATGAAATCCCTGATTTTTCAGAAGCGCATTACTTAATTTCTACATATTTATGAATTCTTTGAAAGTCCTGTTATTGATTTCTGGTTTAATTCCATTATGTTTGTGAAATATACTTGGTATGACTTCAGTCTTACTGATTTGTTACGGCTTTTTTTGTGACCTAACATGTCATTCTGTCTGGGAGAATATTCCAAGTGAACCTGAAAAGAATGTGCATTCTGCTGCTGCTGAAAAGACAGTTCTACAAGTTTTCATTAAGTCCATTTAGTCTAAAGCATAGTACAAGTCCAATATTTCCTTATCAATTCTGTTTGGATTATCTTTTCATTGTTTAAAATCACAGTCTCCTGTTCTTACTATAGTATAGTTGATTTCTCTTATCTAATCTATTAATATGTGTTGTATATGTTCAGGTGCTCCAATATATTTAGAATTATTATATTCTTTTGATAAACTGAACTGGCACAATGATAAGAGTGACCTGCGTTGTCTATAACTTTGAATTAAAGTCACTTTCTCTCATAGGTACTTTCTGTTCTCTTTTGGCTTCCATTTACATGGAATATAATTTTCTATCTCTTTACTTTATTTTTATTATTTTTTTTTTGTGGTGCCGGGGATAGAACTCAGGGCCTTGTGCTTGCAAGGGAAGCACTCCAACTACTGAGCTAAATCCCCAGCCCTCCTTTTAATGTAAATATAACTGTGTCTTTAAAGTTGAAGTGTTCCACCACAAGAATAATACTTGGGTCTTGTCTTTATTTTCATCGATTTATCCAGTCTATGTCTTTTGATTGGAGAATTTAATCCATTTGCACTTAAAGTAATGACTAACCAGTAAAATCAATAATTACTGAGGATTTTTATCAGTAAGTAATTAATCAGTAAGAATTATTACTGCCATTTGCCCATTGTTTTCTGGTTGTTTTGCAAATATTTTGCATTTTCTTTCCTCTGCTCTTGCTGTATTTCTGTTACTTTCTGTAATAGAAATATGCCTTGATTCCTTTTTATTTTTTGTGAGTCTAATTTTCCTTTCTTTCTTTTCCCCCTTCTCCTTTTCTAGTTCTCCTCTCTTTTGAATATTATCTTCCTTTTATATAACATCTATTACACCTCTTTGTCCTTATTTACATTTATGGTTTCTCATATCAGAGAAACAATTTGATGTGTACTCATGAGTGTCTGATTTATTTCACTTAAGTGTATGTTCTCAAGGTACATCCATTTACCTACAAATGACTCTAGTTTATCCTTTTTTATGGCAGAGTAGTACTCCACTGTGTAGAAAAACCACATCTTCTTTAGCCATTCATTAGTCATTGGGCACTTAGGTTGTTTCCAAGACTTAACTACTACAAATTGTGTTGCTATAAACATGGTTGTGCATATATTGCTGTGGTATGATGATTTTAATTCTTGTGGGAAGATTCCCAGTAGAGGAATAGCTGGATCAAATGGAACCTCTAATTGTAGTTTTTTGAGGAATCTCCATACTGATTTCCACAGTGGCTGGACCAGTCTACATTCTCACCAACAGTGGCGGGGGGTTCCTTTTCCCCACAGACCCACCAGCATTTGTTATTGGTTGGTTTTTTGATAATCTCTGTTCTTTCTGGAGTGAGATGAAATCTTAACGTTGTTTTGATTTGCATCTCTCAAATAACTAGTGATGTTGGATGCTTTCTCATGTATCTATTTCCCATTTTTATTTCTTCATCTGAGAAATGTTTATTCATTTCAGATGCCCATTTTGGATTAAACTTGGGAGGTTTGATTTTTTTTGAGTTCTTTGTATTTTCTAGATGTTAGACCTTTGTCTGAGGGGCAGCTGGCAAAAATTTTTTCCCAGTCTGTGGATTTTCGCCCCACTCTATTGGTGATTTCTTTTGCTGTGCAAAAGCGTTTTAATAGGACGTGGTTCCTCTTCATTTCTTTCTTTCTTTTTTTTTTTTTCTTTTTTGTCTCTGGGGATTGAACTCAGGGCCTTGCATCTGCTAGGTGAGCTGTCTAACCACTGAGTTAAGTCCCCAGCCCCTCCCCTTCATTTCTAAACGAAGTATAATATTTTCTTGGTTGCTTTTTGTTCTGTGGAATATATTGCATCCTCTCTCCTAACCTGAACATTTCTTGTTCAAAAGGCTGTTCTAAGTCTTACAGAATTTATCTTGCAGGAATCGAGTCGCTTTTTCTTTCTCCTCTCGAAATTCTTTTGGTCTTGGACTTTTGGGCGCTGATTATAACATCTTGGTGAAGAAACTTTTACATTTAATCTTTCTGAGAGTTCATTTGGATTCATGGGCCTGGATGTTCATTTCCTTCTCTAGATCTGGGTTCTGTTCTGACAATTATTTCTTCAAGTGAAACTTCAATTCCTTTCTCTGTTCCTTCCAAGGCTCCCGTAATAAGCACAGGCCTGCCTTCCTTTATTACACTATGCTTCACAGATACTGCATTTTGTAAAAATTAAAAGTTTCTAGCAGCCCTGTGACAAGAAATCCTATGGGTACCACTTTTTCCAAGAACTTAGATATGTTCATGTCTGTGTGTCACATTTTGGTAATTCTCACAATACTTGAAACTTTTTCATTATTATTATTATACCTGTTGTGGTGATCTGTGATCCGTGATCTTTGATGTTACTCCTATAATTATTTTGGGCCACCACAATCCAAGCCCATCTAAGACAACACATTACTTAATAAATGTTGTCTGTGTCCTGACCACCCCACTGACTGGTCATTCTCTCATCTCTGTCCTTCTCCTTGGGCCTCCCTATTTTCTGAATAACGACAATATTGAAAGCCAGACGATGAATAATCCTACAATGGCCTTTAAATTTTCAAGCAAAAGGAAAAGTCACACATTTCTCACGTTAAACCAAAAAATAGAAATGATTAAGCTTAATAAGGAAGGCATATTGAGAACCAAGATAGGCTGAAAGATAGACTTCTTTGAACTACAACTGGCCAAGTTGCAGATGTAAAGAACAGGTCTTTGAAGGAGATTCAGAGTGCTACTCTAGTGGACACATGGATTAAAAGAAAGCAGAACAGTCTTATTACTAACATGGAGAAAGTTTTAGTGGTGTGGATACATCAAATCAGCCACAACATTTTCTTAATCAAAGACTAGTGCATATCAAGGGTCTAATCTTAATTCTGTGAAGGGTCAGAGGGGTGAGAAAGTGTCTGAAGACAAATTTGAAGCTAGTAGATATTGTTTCATGAGGTTTAAGGTAAGAAGCCAAGTCTGTAACACATAAGAGCGCAGCATGAGGCAGCAAGTGCTAATGTAGAAGCCACAAAAAGTTATCCCAAAGATATAGCTAAGGGGGATGGATACAAATGGCTGCACCAGTGTCAAGGAAACAGCCTCATATTGGAGAGAGCTGCTCTCCAGGACTGTCTAGCTAGAGAATGGAAGTCATGCCTGGCTTCAAAGATTTAAAGAGCAGCCTGACTCTATTGCTTCTGATGACTTTAGGTTGAAACCAATGCTTATTTACCACTCTGAAAATCTTAGGGCCTTTGAGAATTATACTATACTTTGCCTGTGTTCTACAAACTGGACAACAAAGTCAGGACACCAACCCATCCTTTGACAGCAGGATTTACTGAATAGTTTAAGTCCGCCATTGAGACATATGGCGCAGGAAAAAAGAAAAGATTCCTCTCAAAATACTACTGCTCACTGGCAATGCACCTGGCTACTCGAGAGCTCTGATGGAGGAGTACCGTGAGATTTATGTTGCTCTTATGTTTCCATTAATGTTAATTTGTGCCTGTTAACACCCATTCTGTAGTCCACGGAACAAGTGTTATTATCCAAGAAATACATTTTGTGAGGTGATAGATGCCATAGATAGCGATTCCTCCAATGGCTATGAGCAAAGTAAACGGAAAATCTTCTGGAAAGAATTCACCATTCTTGATGCCATTCAGAACACGTCTGCTTCAAGAAAGGACCTACAAATATCGACATGCGCAGGAGGGTGGAAGAATTTGATTCCAGCCCTCATGGATGACTGAGGGGTTCAACACCTCAGCAGAAAAAGTAACTGTTGATGTAAGAAGTAGAATTAGAAACAGAGCCCGAAGGAGGGACTGCATTGCCATTTTAGGATGAAATGTTGAAGAGTGAAGCTGCGTGTCCTATACTACCAGCTCTTCAGAAGGCTAAGAGAGGAGGATCACCTGGGTCCAAAACAAAATTCATTGCTGTCTTAAGAAATTGCCCTTCCCCCTGCAACCACCATTTCAATCAGTCAGCAGCCATCAACACTGAAGCAAAAACCTCCAGGGAATAAATGGATCATTTAGGTTCAGAGGATCATTAGCATTCTTTAGTAATAGCGTGTCTTTAAATTATGGTGTATACACTGTTCTGTTTTGCTTTGTTTTCAGTAGGGGGGATAGAACTGGAGGCCTTCAAACTGACCTACATCCCCAGCCCTTTTTTTAAATTTTTTACTTTGAGACAGAGTCTCTCCAAATTGCCCATCCTGGGCTCAGACTTGCAATCTTCCTGCCTCAGCCTCACAAAGTACTGAGATTACAGCTTATACTACCATGTCTGGCTTACACATTGTTTAAGTGTGCTACTACATACTTAACAGACTACAGCATAACGTAAATGTAATGTCTGTATGCATTAGAAACCAAAAAGTTTTACTGCTTTAATGTGATATTCACTTCAATGCAGTGGCCTGAAGCCAAACCTGCAATATCTTCAAAGTATTCCCATACAGTGATTTGCTTGTCCGTCTCTCATATTTCCTGTAGACTTTCTCTACTCTTTTTCCTTTCCTTTCTGCTTCTCTGACTGGGTGATTTCAAATGGTACATCTTTGAGCTCCCTGATTCTCCCGCTTGATCAATTCTGCTGTTGAAATGCTCCACAGAAATTCCAGCGCAGCCATGCAATTCTTTAGCTCCACAGTGTATTTGGTTGTCTTTTATGTTTGTTTCTATCTCTCCATTGACCTTCTTGTTTTGTTTGTGTATTGTTTTCCTGATTTTGTTTAGTTGTCCACCTGTATGCTTTTCTAGCCCACTGAGCTTCTCTTGGATGGTTTTTTGAAACCTTTGTTAGTCTTGGTGCCTGGGCCCTCAGGGACAGGGTCTGGAACCTGGGTGTGTGGGTGCAGGCCTGAGTTCTTGGTCTTTGGACCCAGCCTGAATCCTGGGTCCACAGGGGTGACCATGGAGCCTCAGTTTCTGGTAGCCAGTAGCACCAATCTGCTGGGGTGAGCCTAGACATTGAGTCTACTGGGACCAGGGGCTGTGAGGCCTGATCTAGACCCTGGAGCTGCCTGGTCCCGGGAAGGCCTGCCTGGGCATGCAGGTGTGGGCCTGGATCCTGGTGCCACAGGGTCCAGCTTGGCTCTGGAGCCCAGTTCCACAGTGGCGAATCTGGCCTTGGAGTTCACTGAGATGGGACTGGCCCTAGGTCTTCCGCAAGCCTAGTCTGTGTCCATTAGAGCTTCAGACACTAGAACTGGCCTCTGACCGTGAGGTGCAAATCTGGGCCCTGAGGCAGGTCTGCGGCCTTGGACCTTTAAGATCACCAGAGTGGAGGGACAGATCTGGAGCCTGAGGCTGCAGAAGCCAACCTAGCCCTGGGGTAGGCCTGGAGATTGAGTCTGTGGGGGAGCGTAGAGCCTGATAACACAGGGGTTGACCTGGCATTAGGGTGTACCTGGAGGCTGAGTCCTTGGGTAGCAACCCAAAGCCCAGGGTTTGGGGTCCTCCTGTCTCAAGGCTTTACTGGATCACCCTAGTTACGGGCCCAAAGTGAAGTTCAACCCTCATTTCACTTCCCTCCCCAGGGCAAGAATCGTTTCTCTCTTTGCTGCCTAGGCTTACAGGCGATGTGAGTAAAGTAAATCTGTGCTTCCTGCCCTCTGCAGAACATCTTTAATGTCCACCTTGTGCCCGGGGATGCTGCAATCTCTCTCTTGCCTTCCCTAACTCTTGTGAAGGTGTTTTTCGCACATGGATAGTTGTTCATATTAATGTTTACATGACAGGATGAGAACTGAAAAGTCTTGTTCTGTCGTCTTTCTGATGTCACCCGTTTAATTAACTTTCAGCTAGCCAGAATGACCCATTTCTAGCCTGCAATTTTAGTGGAATTGCTGAAGAGGGAACCTCCTGTAGACAAGAACCAAATATCCCGGGAAGGGAAAAGTTACAATGAGCAAGGGGGTTGAATCCAGTAGAGATTTTAATATGCCTTTCTTCCTAGCCACAGGGGAAGGCACTTACATCTTCTCAAACATAATTACCTTCCTGGTGTTTAATGAATACGACTTTAATACACACTATACAATTGAAATCTGCTAAAACCTAAGACACAGGGGAAGTTTTCTTGCATTTGCTGATCTGGTGTATAACAGTGAAGCTTTAAACATCTGGAAATTATTGATTTGGTTGTTTAGCTTGGAGTGGTCCAGTGGGATGTCTCTGCAAGCAATTACCTAATGTATCTCAACATGTTAAACAAATCTAAAAAGAAGGCCCAGAGAAGGACCCTGGCTGGTGGGCCCAGCAGGACAGCTGAGCTCATTGAGTTCTAGGACCAGACCAGACCATTATTAGTCTCTAATCTTTGGCAGTTCCAGCGATTGCCTGGGGAGATTATTAAAAATACAGAGGCCCACCCCAATTTTCTGTATCCAACTCTATGGCAAGGGGCCTAGGCATAACGAGGTCCCCTGGTAATTCTGACCCATACCAAAGCTTGCTGATTATTAGACCCACGTGTTGAGGACCTTGCTCTGTGTTCATTCCTCTATCAGGAGAGATTTTCCTAAATGGTCCCTATGTTCACAATGAAGGATGATACTATGAGAAGATCCTAGCAAACCCATTCCTGCAGATGGGCAGACATGGCATTGAAGCTGTTGTTCTGTCCTTTCTGTGCAGCCCCAAGTGGAGGAAAATCCTCAGACCCACTTGTCCGGAAATTTCTGGTTAATTCTGAAAAATTAATATAGTTTCAGGAAAGGAAAACAAGAACAATGAGTTTTTGTGATGTTTGTTTGTTTGCTTATTTGTGGTACTGGGGATTGTGGTACTGGGCTTCGTATGCCAAACTACATCCTTGACCCTTTTCATTTTTTATTTTGGACAAAGTCTTGCCAAGTTGCACAGGTGGGACTTGAACTTGTAATCTTCCTACTTCAGCCCCCTTCAGGGCTGGGATTACAGGTATGTGTCACCATACCTACCTGCACAATGAGTATTTGTAGTAAATCATATTTCTGTATTTATTTTGATAGTCAGGACCTCTTTTCCATCCAATTTCAGTTTTAACAATTATCTTTTCCCTTGATTGAAGTGTATAAAACTGCTGGGCTTCTACCACACATTATGTCTATGATTTCCTATGCCATAATTTAAAGTTTCTTGTCCGATTTATCAGATGTTCTTGTATTCCTTTTCAGAGCCTATGAAAGAGAGGCATGGAGAGAAAAAGAGAAAAAAGAAAGGGGGAGGGAGGACACAGGGAGGGGGAGAGAGAGAGAGATTGTGCATGTGTGTGCTTGTATGTGAGTTTGTTGATCTGCCTACTTCTATTTCTCAAGTGCTGTCTGCTGCAGTCAGCTGCACCATAGTGTCCCTCTCTATCCTCCAGACCCTTTAGCATTCTCACAAAAGAAGGTGCTAAAGATGTTCTTAAATGGAAGGATGGAGTCATCGATTAAAGGCTCAGAATGCTGTGATGAAAACGAGTGATCACGACAGCTTTGCAATAAAGCAGATGGAGATGGTGTTTCCCCCAGGCCTCTTCGCTTTCCCCGTCTTTGCCTCCATCTCTGGGCTTTGACAAGCCTGGCTGACTCCAGGGATCCCAGCCCCACGTCCTTCCTGCACCAGTTTGCTGAGGCCCAGTCTCCTGACCTTGCCCGGTGCTTGATGCAGGAGCAAGCCAGAACGTGAGCATGGAACAGGATAAATTCGTTTCTGCTCCTGGGAAACAGCTCCTACTTTACATGCTGGTGGCTGCAGCTTAGCTGTGTCATCTCCAAAAGCCAAGGGTAAGGTGGCTTTAAGTGGGGAAGAGATTTGTTCTACTGCTCACACCTTTAATCCGCTCTGGCAGAACCGGCTCCCACAGCAGGCATGTCGGAAACAAGGGCTCACACATCAGACTTTCCACCAAGGTCCTAGAGAAGTGATTGCACAGCCGGCCACAGCATAGACTGCTAATGACCTTCGCACATTGCGCGGATCACAAGATACCCCCAAAACCTAGTTATCCACCGAAGTCCTTCGCGGTCCCCCTGGCTGGTCTCTAAACTCAGTCCTTAGAACAAACATACAGAAAAGGCGCAAAATAATCAGACCGCTATTATTTCTGTTTCCTGACTCAGCAGCTGTTTGAGTTTTGGATTTGGCCATGTCCGTATGTCCTTTCAGAAATGAATCAACAATCCAACGCTCTGTGCTTCCTATTGGCGTCTGCCTTGCCACAGCGCTTCTTTCTCTCATTTTCATGAGTAAATTTTCTCCTGGGGAACAGGTGGGTTACGTGGCCCAGTGTCTGCGGCAGCAAGCTCTGAACTGAAGGCCACACCTCCAAAGGGGAGCAACAAATCCACCAGGGTCATTTAGGGATTTATTCAGCAAGTGTGTATTGATTTGTCTCTGAAAGGGAAAAATATTCTCTCCATTGACAACTAAGGCACCCAAGGACCAAAAATGTGTCTGAAGTTTTGTAGTCAGAGGTAAAGGATCAGGGTCCCTTCCACATGTCAACACTCTCACATCTGGTGGTATTCTTTGGTGAGAGGTGACAAGATGACTGGCCAGAGAACAGACCGAGGCTTGGGAATGATTCGGGTGGGGTGGGTGCCTTACAGACTCCAGGAACACCATCTACCCCACATATAGCAGCACCCTCCGGAGCACACAAGTCACATTTTCCCCAGCGTCCTCTTATTGCACTAGTTTTGCCAGAAACACATAAAAGAGTGAGCTTTTGAAATAATCTGTGTGGTTTTTGTAATTCAGTAATGTGTTTGTTTTTGCCTATAAATGATCTGACTTCATAGCATATAAAACAAATGGGAAATCTCAGCATCGTTCTCTGGCTAGAAGCTGCTATCCAGAAATATCTATTTTAGTACCCACATTTTTTTCCTTTCTCTCTCATTTGGGGAAGATGAAAGCTATAAAGCCATTTGTCTCCCCTAAATTAGCCATGTGACAATTCTGAACTATTAATAACCATTCCCTACAGCATTAATGTTTATGTGTGAGAGGGTCAAGCGGTGATCGCCGCAGAGGGACAGCAGGTAAACACCAGCAATGCAGCAGAAATGCACCCCGTGTTGGCACAGACAAGTGGAGGCAGGGGAACAAATATAACCTAAGTGCCCACTAGCCACAGCTGGCTTGTGGCTGTGGTGCAAGAGGGCTCCCTGATGCTTCCCTGTCCAAGGCAAGGGCGCTGAACCCCTCCTGCTTGACTGAGCCGAGCCCTGTGGCTGCAGCTCGGGGCGCTGTGGCCTCTGCCCTTGACCAAGCCCTCCTGCGACCTACCTCTTGCCATCTACTCCTACCCTGCCATCCAGACACTGACTTCGCAGCCTTTTAGGACCTAGTGGGGCTGCCACTCTGTCCTAAATCTCAAACACAGAACAACCTGAGAGGGAAGATGCTCCTATTTCTCAGGTGGGCATTGCCTGAGCCCAAGCCAGGGTCCTCCATTGCTTCAAATCCTCGTGTTCTTTTATCTCCCGGAGCATTTCTTTACATCGCTGTGGCAGAGTCTAAAGCAGGAAGCTCCTCGCCTCCCTTGAGAGTGACTCAGGCTAACGCTAAATGTGAGATCTGCCTGCAGAGAGAAGGTAACACAGTCTGGTATCAGACCACCCGGGTCCCCAGTCTGGCTCCCCTTCTGCCCCAATAAGGATAAATCAGTCAATCTGTTAGTGGCTCAGTTTCCTCTTTGGTAAGCTTGAAACACACACACACACACACACACACACACACACACACACACACGTATATACACCTTCAAAAGGCTGCTGTGGCATTTAGTGAAGGGAAACTGTGGACCTTGCTATATATATATATTCGTACCCTGGTACTCAACCGCTCTGAAGCTTGTGGATTTTCGTACTCAAAGTGGTTTGCACAAAAGATTTGACGCAGGGCTCATCATTTGTTTGGTAAATGGCACACAAACTAGAATTTGTGGGTGTCGATTATCCCTAACTCGCTACCCTTTTCAGCCAAAACAGTGGGTTTGGTACTCATCATTTTTCGTGCTTGTCAGACCTCCTGGAACCCATTACCAATGAGCACCAAGCTACCTCTGTAGTTATAACAACAATGACAATGATGAGTGAGTTCAAGTTTGCTGAGGAAATGGGAATTTTTCCAGAGTGACTGGATTTGAAAATCCCTGCAGAGGAAACAGCAAGAAAAGATTCAGCTCCACAGAGAGCCCTTCGCAAGGTGTCCTTGATGCCCTTGAGTCCCCGTCAGGCATGAAGTAGCCTCCAGAATCGTCTCTTCAGCCTTCTAAAACACATTAATAATCACCTTCTGGGTTGAAATATAAAATACTTGAAATGTCAGCCTGAACTGATCAGAGAAGTAGCAATTGAAACACCTGCTGTTTCCATAATGGACAGCGGTTTGTAAAGTTCAGCGTTCGCATACTCTGATCATAAAACACTATGCGGCCACAGAGAGCTGCATTCAATTTGCAGCACCAAAGCTTCCAGTTAGGCAGTGAATGGATCTGCTTAGGAGTTAATAAAATCATAATGGCTAGGCACTAGGTTTCTTAATTTCCTTCAGGAGTTGAGGCGCTTGCTCTTGGAGGAAGTCTATAAAGGTGTATAAATCACCCTTTTGCTTCCATTTCTAGTGAAGTGGTCACTGCCTGTTTGGTTGTCCAGCAATTTTGGACTAATAGCCTATTGCTGACATACAAGCTAAAAGTGCAAGATACTCATTTCTTCTGCCTCCCTTGCAGCTAGGTGTGAACACATGACCTGGCAAGACTGATCATGTGGCTCTGTTTTGACTCTGAGTCTGAAGTCAGCGATATGAAGACGCAGAGACTATATGAGATCATTCTACAACTGATGTGGCAGGTGCATTTCTAGTCCTGATCCCTGAGTCACAAGCAGCACACAGCCAGCATTGCGCCTCCATGGAGCTATCACGCAGTGCAAATGTGGGCACCATTTCTATTTGTACAACCCCGAATGTGGTGCCCAGATCCTTCCAGAGCTTCTGGGGACTCCTTGCCCTATGGCCGACTGATGCACCTCCTCTTTTTGGCGTGTGCACCCTCTCTTCATCTGACTGACTCTTGAACATGCTTTTATACCGAGCTTAAGCATTATCTCCTCCAAAAAGCCATCTTTGACAAACCTTTTCTTCCAACAGATTATTTAGACTTCTCGACATCATGGGCCATGCTGTGGTTTGAATCCATCTGTCTCCTCCAAAGTCTATGCGGACACTTAATCCCCATGCTAGTGTATTAGGATGTGTGGCCTTTGGGAGATGAATGAGTCATAAAGGCTCAGCCCTCTTGAATGGGATTAAGCACCCACATAAAAGGCTTTGGTAGAGTGAGTTCATTTTTCTTCACCTGCCTTCTGCCATATGAGGGCAGTATTCCTGCTCTGAAAGGGCACAATATCCATGGCGCCGTCTTGGAAGCAGAGAACAGCCTTCACCATATACCAAACTTGCCAACCCTTTGATCCTGGATTCTCAGCTCCTTTACAGTGAGGAAATAAATTCCTTATAAGTAACTCAGTCTCATATATTCTGTTATAGCAATGCAAATAGACTAACTTATCTATTCTTTTATCACAAGGGACCAAGACTATAGATGCTTAATAATTACATCTACATTATTTTTCTTTGGGTGCTATACAAATTGCCACAAATTTGGTAGCTTAAAACAAATTTATTCTCTCACTGGCTTCTGAAAGCAAGACGTCCAAAATCATTTTGGTTGCATTGAAATCAAGATGCTGTTCTACCCCAGAAGTTCTTAGGGAGAATCCAGGATTTGTCTCTTCCTACTTCTGGTGGCTGTTGGCCTTTTGTGCTCACGTTGTTTTATTCTCTTCTGTCTGTAATCTCTCTCTCTTCCCACTTGTATGAATGCTTGTGATTATACTTCGCATCCACCAGGATAGTCCAAGATAATTTCCTTTTGTCAAGATCTTTAATTTAATCTCATCTGCAAAGTCTCTGTTGCATAAAGTGATGTTCACAGGACCTGGAGACTAGAACATGGACATATTGAGGGCCATTACCCAGCTTACCTCTATTATAGATCATATATTGCATACTTTTCCATAAAGTCAGTCATTAGTCCTCTATCCCTAAAACACTGTGCTTGGAATTGCTCCCTCAAGGCTGTCTTCTGTGTGACAATGTCTTAAGAGAAATTATTTTGATCCTTCATAAACTGAAACCCCTGCTATGGTTGGATATGGTTTGTCGCCTGAGGGTTCACATGCTACAAGCTCGGCCCTGATGTAATCATACTGAAAGGTGTTGGGATCTTTAAGAAGTGGAGCCTGGTGGGATTAGATCTTAGGAGACACCACTCCCATGAACGCATTGACATCTTCACCAAGAGACTAGATTCGTTCTCTTCAGAGTGGATCAGGTCTTCCGAGAGTGAGTTAGTGAGCTTGGTCTCACAGGACTGGATTAGTTACCATAGTTACCATTGGAAAGAAAAACAATCTAGGTTAACAATTTTGTCTGGTTTGGGGCACAGAGAGACATATTTGAAGGTGGGCAATGTTTCATTTCTTGACCTGAGTGGTGGTCACACAAGTAGCTGCTTCATAATTATTTGCTAATCTGTATACATAGGCTTCATTATTTGTTATTTTTATTTAACTTTTTAGTTTGGATATTTTCAACCATTCTCCAAATTGGAGACAACAATACAATAAACCCAACTGCAATGGTTATCCATATTTTGTTGTTTTTCTTTCACTTATGTTCACATCCCTATCAGATGTGGGGAGTGGATGGGACATTTTAAAGCCAATTCCAGATGTAACATCACTTTACCTATAAGGACTTCATTACATACATAGACATGTTACTCATTTGCTACTTAAATAAAACAGTACAAATGCTTAAAGCAAAAGGGAGGGCACAGGGCTTGTGTTGAAGGCAGAAGTTCCCTGTGTGGAGGATACACATGTGTGTGTCATGGCCATGTGCCAGCAGGAGGCCTGCTTTGGGGTGGAGGAAGAGCTAGCTATGCCTGCGGCTCTTTATGCCATCTTGGGGGCCATGCTTGTGGATCCCAGTGGTGGAACTGGGCACTTAAATGTCCAGCACAAACTTCATGTCTATTTCCATTTCTGTCTGCCCAGCACCCAGCACAGTGAGCCTTCCAGAATGAGATCTCGGTATTTGTTAAATGAACAAATATCTGGCAAAGAGAATGGCTATAGAGAACTCTATGGTTTGGAAGGGCAAGATTTTTTTTAAATGACATAAGCAAGCTGCACTGTTCTTAGAGAGGAAAGAGACTGAACTCTTTCACGGAACAGTGACAACCCCATGTGGCAAGTGGGATGAAGAGAGGCTAGTTTGTCAGCAAAAGTAGACAGACAGGAATACTGAGGCAAACCACGTGGGCCCTGATTTGTCTTGTTACTGGAGAAAACTGAAACAGGTAATACGAGTTGTAAATGTCCCGGTCTTACAAGACAGAGGTAGAAGTGGGAGTGTGAAGACCAGTTCTCAGACTCCAGCCTGCAGTCTAAGTGCTGGGTGTTGTCACACCTACACTACTGGTCTCTGGGCTCCTGGGTGCCATGCAAAGACACCAGTGGAAGAGGCCAACCTAGGACCACACAAACTTCCTTTGGTCAAAAACCTTGCCCGTTGTCCAAGTCACTTCAAGTCTTCATTTCGCAAGCTCATATACACTGAGCTCCCCATTCCTTCCTGCTCCTACCCCAGGGCCTTTGCCCTGGCTGTTCCCTCCACGAGGAATGTCTTCCCCAGATTTGCATGTGGCACCCCCTTGTGTCCTTTAAGTTCCTGTTCAAATATCTCCTTGGTAGATACTCTCCACCACCATGCTACGTAAACAAGGTACAATCCCAACTTGACTCCCAATTCTCATTTCGTGTCCCTTGCTTATTTTTCCTCATAACCCCTGTTGCCAGTCTCCCTACCACAGAACACAAACTCTGTGGGGTTGGAGATTTCGTCCTTCTCTTCACAGTAGTGCCCTTCGCCCAGAGCACTGCTTGGCACATGGTGGGAGCCCAATCAATATTTGTCAAATGGATGAATGACTGACATGTCTGTGTTTTTCATCTCTTGTCTCCCCAGCTGGACTCCTCAAGGGCATGGCCTGTTCCTGTTTGAAGTGTCTCTCTGTAATGCCATTCACGAGGGAGAGATTCCTGTCCTATGGTTACAGGAATGGCCAAGCACGTAACACCGGAGAAACCAGGTCAACAGAGGTTCGTTAACCATGTATGGGGTGTGATCAAAATGTAAAGTGAACATCTAAAATTTCAAAATGTTTTACAGTAAAAGGCACCTAGCAATTATCCCCCTCAAAATCCTCCCCCTTGCTTCTAGCACATTTACCCCATCGTTCTTGCCACGCTCCGAAGGGGTTCTGGAAGCCCTCTTTCATGAGTATCTTAGTCGCACTGTCCTGGCTGCCACAATGTCCCAAATCAATCAAAACATTTCTCTTTCGTGGTCATTTTAACTTTGGAGAAGAGACTCCCAAGTAACTTTGTAACTTTGGAGAAGCTACCTGGTGCCAGATTTGGTGAATAATGTGGATTAGGACACACCATAATGTTTTTATGAGCCTGCCTCTCCCTTGGATGGCACTCGACAGCAATATTTACTGTATTTTTTTTTATCACATCTCATAACGACGCTCAGGAAAGAAGACTCCAGAACTGCTTCAGCAAGTGGGAAGAACAATGTGGTAAGTGCCTTTGAAGTGAGCAGGAGTACTGTGAGGAGGATTAATGGCCATGTGTCTTCTAGGATAATAAATGTTTTTCATTTAAACATTCACTTTATGGTTTTATCATACCTTGAATATGCACAGGGTGCTAGGGGAAGAGTCCATCACACACCATGCAGGACAGCAGGTACACTTAGGAGTGGAGGGTCCTGCTGGCCTGTGGGAGGTGGCCTTTGCAGCTTCAGAGGGCGGGGTGACCTCTCAGTCCTACAGGAAAATGGGATTGTCTGGTTGGAATAATTCCCAGGGCTGGCAGGGACTCGAGGATAAACAGGAACTATACCTGGTCCCCTTGATAAGGAGGGTTGTTTGGAACTCACCATTGGGCCCTTCACAACCCTTCTGACCTCTCCGGATGCTGAGGCAGCACATAGTTGCAGGATGCTGCTTCTCTGGGATCAGAGACCTGCCTTGGAGGCCTGGCATCTCTCTCTGCTCAGTCCAGGTTTGCCTTTCATGCCTGCTTTGTTCTGGTGCTTAATGTATCAGTCAGCTTTACCATCACTGAGACAAAATACCCAACATCCACAATTTAAAGAAGAGACTTATTTTGTTCAAGGTTTAGGGGATTCAGTTCATGGTTGGCAAGGCAGAAACAGCAGGGCAGAAAGGCCTGGTGGAGGAAAGCTGCTCATGTTATGTCTGCAGCTGGGAAACAGAGAGGGAAGGAGCCAGAGAGAAAGTCCATACCCCCAGTGACCTGCCTTCAACCAGGCCCCACCTCCTCGAAGCACATTCATCTGTGAACTCATCAAGGGATTAACACTGGTGAGTACAGCTCTCCCATGATGCAATCACCTTCCAAAAGTCCCATCTCTGAAGCATGAGACTCTGGGGGGACATTCTAGATCGAAGTCACAACACCTGTGCTTGTCCCCATGTAACTGTTCTAACAATCCAGGCCACGGAGTTCTGTCTCCTTGGGGGACTGGCTCAGCTCATCTGCATTCCCTGCCTGCCTTGCCGCCTCTGTTCTAGCTTCCTGGGTGTGGTCCTAGGCTCTTCTCTCTGATCTTACCCTCTGAAATGTGGTTGGCCCAGCAGGACAGCACCCAACAACCTCCCCCAAAACCCCATGTTTCTTCGAGGCTGTGAGAGAATCAGACCAGAGCTTGAAAACAAAGAAACAGAACAGCCAGTGTTTCCTCGGTGGTGTTGTTTGTGTTTGCCCGTGTACGCCAGCTCAATCGTGGCTCCATCCTCACGAGTCCAACTCAGAGGGTCTTTACTCCCGACCCATTAAGATGCTCCCTGTGGGGAGCCATATGGCAGCCACGTCAGGGCACCTCCCACATCCCCAGCTGCAGCCCCAGCTGATCCTCTCTGAGGCCCTCACGTCTTTGCACCACATGGAGGCTGAGCGTCACAGCTGGCTGGCATTCTCAGGATACGGGGACTTCTGTCTTGGGTCTGCAAGTCACGGGCAACCTCGACCCAAGCCTGACCTTCCTTCCTTCCTCCCTCCCTCCCTCATGGGCCTCAGACTTGCACATAGTCCAACCCCTGCTACCTGCTTTCCTTCATGGGCGTTCTCCCTGTCAATCTCCTGCACGTCTAACTCTTTCCTGCCATCTGCTTCTTGGAGGACCTGGAATGACATGGCCACTGCCATGCGAAAGTCTTATGGCCCCAGTGTCCCATAGCAGCTGGGGAGGTCAGACTCCAGAAAGTCTGATCAGGAGTCAACTCTACTTGCTGGGCCTTGTGAGGAGGAAATCTTCTAATCGTACTCATTAAAAGCAGGGTTTTAGGGTTGGGACAAACATGGGCCGAAACTCCAGCTCTACCCTTGAACAGATGTGGGATCCTTATGAGTCCTGCGGCCACTCGGTGCCTCAGTTTCCGAAGCTGTAAAATGTGGTTGTAAGAATCCACTGTGACAGTGTGTTTCAAGTGTTGAGGTACAGTAGGTACTGTGCATTTGGGACACGGCGGGGGTCACAAAGGGCAGTGGTGGCAGCTCATACTTCCTGTGCTGGTGGATGACGATGTTCTCATTTTAGCAGGAACCTGTCTATGGACACCCACGGCGAGCAGCCAGCCCCCAGGCATCACACCCATGGGTCCTTTTCTGTTCCCGGTGCCCAGCAAATACACGGCGACTCCAGGGACAAAAGGACCACTCACACAAAGAGACTTCTCTGCCATCACCCACCATCCCCCAGATCCCCTTGAAGTCCTGCCGGTCTCTCAGCCACACACTAGATCTCTCCTGTAACCTTCTTGGATTTCAGGTTTTATCTGTGACATGGGGAGGTCAAAGTGACAACACAATGTCCACCCTGCCTCCCAGCTCCGCTGACGGTCTGTGGTCCCTTCTCAAGTGCACCCAACAATTTCAGCTTCACCCTCCGCCCGCCCTTGAGCTTCAGCATTGTCACTGTGTGCTGGCAGGAATTTCAGGGCACTTATTCTCTACACACATCTAATCTGTGATCATCTTAGCACAAGGAGGAGATTTTTAAAATGGTAAATTTAAGCATGCTTGAGCTATAACTTTATAAGATTTTAAAAATCACAGTTCTCTAGAGACAAAGAGGTGACATCTAAAAGGAACTGAACAAAATCCCACCCAATGGGAGGGCTCAGCACCCTGACTGACTGTTGGGGGCTCCCCGTGCCATCCTGCCTGAAAGGAGGGAGATGTCTTGCAAGAGAAAGCAGAGCTGTGCGATGTGGCACCTGGGCAGGAACCTGCCACCCTGCCCTGGCTCTGGAACTCCCCAAGAAAGGCCTAGACTCAGGTCCCCAGAGAGCAGAGGGCTCTGCTTAGACATAGTAACAAGCCTGGATGGGGTTAATTAGCCAGGAGATGGTGGCCAAGCCCCACTCCATCTTCTCCAGGGTCCAGCCTGCCTCCCTACCTTGTCTCCCCTCTCATCATCTCCTGCTCAGAATTTGGGCTTGAGTCAACCTATCCACTCCAAAGAGGATCCCAGCCTAACCAGGCACAGGAAAGGGGTCAGACTGATCTCTGCTCAGTACTCAGGGAGGCCATGCACGATTCTGCTGCCTCAAGTGTCAAAATCCTGCAGCCCAGAGCAGGCTGTCTCTAGAAAACACAAGAGTACGACACCTCTTCTCCCTAGGGCCTCCCCTCCCCCAGCCTCTCACACCCCCACACCCTCAGCTTCCCACTCTGGACTTCAGGGCTTTGCGGCATCCTGAACAACCCCACAGCTCGTTAAGGGCCAGCCTCACACTGTGCTGACCCCTGATCCTGCCCTGTTGATGTACACTCCCCTACTTTCTTCTCCCTTCTTGCGAAATGGGCTTTCCGAGGTCAAGGACTCTGCTTGGTTCAACTCTGTGTCCGCAGTCACAGCACAGACCCTGGCAAAAGGGCGTTGCAAATGCTTAGCAGAAGCCAGAAAGGAAGGGTCCCTGGGCTGCACATGATCTTGACCGGGTGTCTGTGGGTGCACAGAGCCAAGATCCCCCATGGTTGGTGGCCTGCAGGATCTCTCTGCCTTTTGCCCTGACAACGTCAGCGTGATGGCCACAGTTTCTCCGGCAGGCAACGTATGACTGTGTGTACAAGTGACAGTTTATCCCCACAGTCTCCTTTAAAGTATGAAGAAAAGCAAATGGCATCTAAACAACAGGCAACCTAGATTTATAACATATTCATTCGCCACAGCCCTGGCTAAAAAGTCTCTCTCCTGCTGACTCGGTTTCCCCTGGGCACGCAGCTTTCCCTGGAGGATCTGCAAGCCTGAAATCGAGGCCCAGAAGTCAGCAGGGAGAGACGGTGTGAGCCTGGCTGTCCCGGGAGCAGCCCCGTGTGATCTTAGGGAGACTGCAGCCTGTGGTCCTTGGTTTCCGCTCTTGAGGGTCCCACACAGGATGAGACTATCCCGGGGGCTACAGTTCTACCACACACACCAACCTGTGGAGGGCTTCAGGCGACAGCTGTGGTGGCTGTGTCACCCGTGGGCCACTCGTGGGCAGGGAGACTGGGGCGGGCAGCCTGCCTCCCCAGACAGCACCCACGACAAAGGCCCGTGGAAATCTCAAGAAGCTGGCAGCTACCAGGTGACCTGAGGGGCGGAGTTCAGAGTTCCAGCAGCACATTCTGGTTTCCACATTGCTCGCACCCCACCTCTCAGTCTCCG
>PVJO010011375.1:39884-60102 GCA_004026905.1 Hystrix cristata | reverse complement strand
TTTTTTATGGCGGTGTAGTACTCCATTGTGTAGAAAAACCACATCTTTTTTAGCCATTCATCAGTTGTTGGGCATTTAGGTTGTTTCCAAGACTTAGCTATTACAAATTGTGCTGCTATGAACATGGTTGTGCATATATCACTGTGATATGATGATTTTAATTCTTCTGGAAAGATACCCAGCAGAGGAATAGCTGGGTTTTCTGACCTTTGACTTAAAACGTCGTCTATTTTTGTATTTTTTTTATGGGCTGAAAATATACGTATTTTTTTCTTAGGTACAAGTTCCTTATATCCTGTTAGAATAAGCTTGTGTTATACCAATCCTTATAGCCTTCCTCATTGTTTTTGGTTTTGATTATAGCTATCTGAGAGATGTATATAAACTTCCCAACCCAACTAAATTTGTTCACTTCTTATATTTTAGTCAGAGTTATATTTATATCTTTTGAAGTTGTTTTATTAGTGCATAAAGAGTATACAAAAGTCATAACTATTATATCTTTCTGCTGTGTTTTTCTTCATATAATATGAAAGAGCCTCTTTGTCCTATGTATTTATTTATGTCTTGGCTTCTTTCTAAGGAACATATTTATTTCTGTCAGGATCAGGTTTAGCTGCATATGTGGTACCTTGGTTCATAAACTTGATTCTTCCCACAATTCTGGTCACAAACCGAGTTGGACAAGAACCAAATCAAATTCAGTGGTTAGGTTCAGTATTCCTTTTGGGGAAATTTGATGTGGTTCTTGTCCAGTTTGGTTTGCAACCAGAATCATGGAGAGAATTAAGTTCATGAACTGAGATACCACTGTACTGGAAAAACTTAAAAAATAAAATTAATTTTTTAAAAATAAAATTAATTTAGAGAAGCAAGATTACTTCTTTTGAGGGGTAGAAGCAGCCTGGCAATAGCTATCCCAGGGCTCTGCAGTATCATCAGGGACCTAGGTTTCTCTCCTCTACTTCACCATCTTGGTATATGGTTGCCATCCTAAGGTCCTCTCATGGTCCATGAGACTTCTGCTCTTGATCTTAGCCAAAAGGCCGAGAAGCAATTCCATGAGACTTCTGGAGCTCCAGCCAACACATCCACTGAGGGCCAGAAAGAAGAGGAAAGTTAGGAGGGCAGAAAGGGGAACATCCCTACTCAGCTAATTTCTACTAAATGATCTCGCTAGAGGTCCCAGAAAATAAGCATTTCCATCTCATTGCCAAAACTTAGTCCAGTGGTGATACCTAAGCGACCAGGGAGGCTAAAAAACCTACTCTTTTATTTCTGATAGCCCTGTCTTGGATAAAAGTTGGCATTATGTTACCCAGGAGGAAGGTGAGGGAGTGGTTATTTGGAATAGGCAGCCAGCATTCTGTGCTACTGCCTGTTGTGTATTATTGTTCTTGTGATTAGCATGTTTGTCTGCTATAACTTTTTTTGTTCCTTTATTTTCAGCCTTCCTCTGTTATTTTGTTTCAGGCATGTGCCTTTTAAAATATAGCAAGATCTTGAGTTATTTGGTTTTAAACAATTAGAACACCTATTAATAGGTGAGTGTAATGCATTAATTTTATTATTGCTGTATGATATATGTGGCAGTATTATTTCTGCCATTGTTGTTTTTTGCTTTCTGGTTGCCATGCTTTCTTTTCCCCTTTCCTGTCACTTGTTTTGATTGATTGGCTTTTCTGTTACCTGTTTTTTTTTTTTTTCTGCTTTACAAATTGTCCTTGTTTTGATTCTTTTATTTACTGGCTTTATTGTTTTTTTAACATTCTATTTGGAAATGATTTCAAATTTACAGGAAAGTTGTAAGAATAGGACAGAAGATTTCTGTATATTCTTTATACAGATTCCTAAAGTGTCAACATTTTATCACATTTACATTGTCATCTTTTCTTTTTGGATGTGTTGGATGTTTTTTCTTGAACCATTCGATAGTAATTACTCACATGATGTTGCTTCAGTGGGTATTTCCTTGGGCATTCCCTTCAAGAACAAGTTTTGATCCAGGTATAAATTGTTTTTTTTTTTTAATTTTAATTTTTTTTACCAAGAGCACGTATTGGTACATTGTATACATAATGGCCACATTCATCATGGTTATTTTGTACCTGTACATGATGTATCTTGGTTTCCCCCTTCCCCACCCCTCCCTTCTGCTCCGCCTTCCCTATTTACAGCAGGTTTATTTATAGTTTCCCATTTTTTTTCCCTTTCCTCTTTCTTTCCTTTTTTCTTTCTTTCTTTTCCTCCTTCCCCCTTTCTAGTTCTCCTCTCTTTTGAATATAACCTTCCTTTTATATAATATCTATTACACCTCTTTGGCTTGTTTACCCTTGTGGTTACCCATATCAAAGAAACAATTTGATGTGTACTCTTGAGTGTCTGATTTATTTCGCTTAAGAGTATGTTCTCAAGGTACATCCATTTACCTACAAATGTCTCTAGCTTATCCTTTTGTATGGCAGAGTAGTATGGCAGTGTAGAAAAAGCATATCTTCTTTAGTCATTCATTAGTTGTTGGGCATCTGGGTTGTTTCCAAGACTTAGCTATTACAAATTATGTTGCTATGAACATGGTTGTGCATATATCGCTGTGGTATGATGATTTCAATTCTTCTGGGAAGATGCCCAATAGAGGAATAGCTGGATCAAATGAAACCTCTAAGTTGTAGTTTTTTGAGGAATCTCCGTACTGATATCCACAGTGGCCGGACCAATCTAAATTCCTACCAACAGTGGAGGAGGGTTCCTTTTTCCCCACAGCCCCGCCAGCATTTGTTACTGGTTGATTTTTTGATAATCGCTGTTCTTTCTGCAGTGAGATGGAATCTTAATGTTGTTTTGATTTGCATCTCTCGAATGACTAGTGATGTTGAAAACTGTTTCATGTATTTATTTGCCATTTTTATTTCTTCGTCTGAGACATGTATACATTGTTTAATGTGTAAATTAAACGTATCTATTTCCTCAAATATCTATCATTTCTTCATGGTTAAAACATTAAATATCCTTTCCTTTCGCTTTTTGTTGTCTACAGTGACCCTGCTAAGCAGTAGCACACTAGAATTTCTTGCTTCTATCTATAACATAGTACCCATTTATCAATCTCTCTTTCCTACTGTCCCCAGCCTGTGGTATGCAACATTCTACTCTCAAATCCTATGAGATAAACTGTTTTAGATTCCACAGATGAATAAGATAGTCCAGTACTTGTCTTCCTGTACCCAGCTTGTTTTACTTAATGTTATGATCTCCATTTCCATCTTTGTTATCACAAATGACAAGATTTAATTTTTCTTTATGGCTGAATAGTATTGCATTGTGTATATGTACCACATTTTCTTTATGCATTCATTAGTTGTTGAAAACTTAGATCAATTTCTGTTGGAAGTTGTGAATAGTGCTGTAGTGAATGTGGGTGTGCAGATGTCTCTTTGACATATTGATTTCATTTCATTTGGATATATACCAAGGAGTGAGATTGCTGGATCAAACGATAGTTCTAGTTTTATTTATTTATTTTTTTTTGAGCAACCTTCATGCAGTTTTCCATAGTGGCTATACTAATTTACATTCTCCACAATGGTGTGCATGGGTTCCCTTTTCTCCAAATCCTTACCAACCCTTATTATCATTTGACTTTTCGATAATAGCAGTTGTTAATGGAATGAGGTAATAGTACACCATGGTTTTAATTTTGATGAGTAATGATGCTTAGCATTTTTTCATATACTTCTTGGGTTATCTGTATATCTTCTTTGGAAAATGTCTATTTAGATTTATTGCCCATTTAAAAATAGAGTTACTTAGTTTTTTGCTGTTGAGTTTATGGAGTTGCCTAAATGTTTCAGATATTAACCCTTTGTCAGATGTATGGTTTTCAAACATTTTCTCCCATTCTGTAGGGCATTTCTTCACTCTGATATTGCCCTTAGCCCCTGCCTTCCATAATAGGAATGGAACCCATGGCCTTGCACATCCTAGGCAAGTACTTTATCACTGAACCATACTCCCAGTCCTGATGATTATTTCCTTTGATGTGCAGAAGCTTTTTGATTCGATACAATGCCATATGTCCGGTTTTCATTTTTTTTTCCTGTGCTTTTGGAGTCTTGTCCAAAAAAATCTTCCTTATTCCAATGTGCTGAAGCATTTTCTCTATGTTTTCTTCTAGTAGTTTCATAGTTTTGGGTCTTGCGTTTAAATCTTGAATCCACTTTGAGTTTGTTTTATAACTGATGAGAAGTAGGGGACTGGTTTTACTCTTCATTCTTCTGTGTGTGGAAGCTCAATTTTCCCAGCACCATAAAGTGATTGTTCTTTCTCTAATATGTGTTCTTAGCACCTTTGTTGAAAATCAGTTGGCTCTAGATGTGTGGAATTATTTGTAGACACTTGATGCTGTTCCATTGGTCTGTGCATCTCTTTTTATGCTGCTTTGATTACTATAGCTTTATGTTATATTTTGAAGTCAAAGAGTGTGATACCTTTCGCTTTATTCTTTTTGCTCAAGATTGCTTTGGCTGTTTGGTGTCCTCTGTGCTTCCATATGAATGGTGCGATTTTTTTTTTTCTGCTTCTGTGAAGAATGTCATTGGTATTCGGATGAGCATTGCATTGAATCTGTGAGTCACATTGGGATGTATGGATGTTTTAAAGTATTCTTCTAAACTATGAACTTGGAAAGTCCTTTTAATTTTACGTGTGTACTCTTTAATTTCTTTTACCAGAGTTTAACAGTTTTCATTGCAGAGCTTTTACTTCCTTGGTTAAATTTATTTTTTGGTATTTTATTTTTTGGCAGTTATTGTTTTGTAGTTTGTCTTTGTATCCTGCAACTTCACTGAATTTGTTTATCAATTCTAGTAGTCATTTATTGGTTCTAGGTTTTCCTATATATAGATTCATGTCTTTGCAAGCAGATAATATGACTTTCTTTTTTCTACTTTCTCTTTTTTAATTTCTTTTTTATTAGGGTTTACAATATGTAATGATTACACTTATCATGGGGTAGTTGATACATGTACATAATACATTTTAATTCCTTTCTTTTTGTCCCCTAACCCTCCCTTCCCTCTTTGGCCTTCCAACTCTTGGTCCCAGTCTCATTTGCAAAAGCTCTATTTTCATCATTTTTTCCCCTTCAATGCTTTTTTTCCATCCCTTTTTCCCTCCCTTCCTTTCTCCTCCCTCCATCTCTTGTTCCCCCACTCACTTGAAAACTATTTCCCTACTTCCTATTTAATATATATGTATATTTATATGTACGTTTATATTTATATATATAGAGAGAAACTCTCTCCCTCTGTCTCTCTCTCTCTATATATAAAGGGAGAGAGAGGGGGAGAGTGTTAGTTGAGTTTTTAATATAAGAAAAACCATGCAATATTTAAGCTCCCATTTCTGACTTATTTCACTTAACATTATGGTCTCAAATTACCTCTATTTACCTAATGAATGCATCAAGTTTATCTTTCTTTACAGCAAAGTAGTATTCCATTGTGTATAAATACCACAGTTTTCTTTGTCCATTCATCTGTTGATGGGCATATAGGTCATTTCTAAGATTTAGCTATTATAAATTGTACTATATATCATACTGTATTCCTGTAGTATGATGACTTTAATTCTTTTGGGAAGATACCTATAAAGGGAATAGCTGGATCAAATGGCATTTCTATTTTTAGGTTTTGAGGAATCTTCATACTGATTTCTGTAGTGGGTGTACCAGTTTATATTCCCACCAACAATGAAGAAGAGTTCCTTTTTTCCCCCACATCCTCACCAGCATTTGTTATTATTTGATTTCTTGATGACACCCATTCTTTCTGGAGTAAGATGACATCTCAGTATTATTTTAATTTGCATTTCTCTAAGGGTCAACGACGAATGTTTTTTCATGAATTAATTGGCCATTTGTACTTCTTATGAGAAGTGTCTATTCACTTTACTTACCCATTTTTTGATTGGGTCATTTTTTTAGGGAGACTAATTTTTTTTGATTTCTTCATATAGGACTGTGTTGAACCAGAGTGATAATAGTGGACATCCTTGGCATTTTCCTGATTTTAGAGGGAAGACTTTCAGTTTTTCCTCATTTATTATGATGTTGGAGTAGGTTGGTCATGGATGGCTTTTATGAGATTGAGACAAGGACATTCTATGCCTGTTTTCTGCATGGCTTTTATCATGAATGGATGTTGGATTTTGTCAGAGGCTTTTTCTGCATCTGTTGAGATGATCATGTAATTTTTGTCCTTGCTTCTGTTTATGTGATGAATTACATTTATTGATTTGCATATGTTGAACTTTCCACCCATCCTTGCATCCCTGGGATGAAGCCTACTTGGCCATGGTGTGTGATCTTTTTGATGATTTGTTGGATTCTGTTTGCCAGTATCTTGTTGAGGATTTTTACATTTATGTTTATTAGAGAGATTAGTCTGTACTTCTCTTTTTTGTTTGAATCCTTGTCTGGTTTTGGGATCAGTATAATGCCATTCCAGGAAAGTCTTTGTCCGTACTCCTTCCTTTTCAGTTTCATTAAAGTGTTTGAGGAGTATTGGTGTTAGATCTTTCCTGAAGTTCTTGTAGAATCTGGCAATGCATCCATCAGGTCTTAGTTCATAAGTTCATAGGTTTTTTTTTTCATTATTGCTTCAATTTAATTGCCTGTCATTGAATTGTTCAGGATTTTGAAGTCTTCTTGGTTCAGTTTTGGTAATTTATATGTATCTGGGAATTTCTTCATTTCTTCTGAGTTCTTCATTTTTTGATACACAGGTTTGTGAAATAGTTGTTAATAATCTTCTGGATTTTGGTGGTCTATTGTGGTTTCATCTTTTCATTTGTAATTGCTTTGATTTGTGTCTTTTCTTTTTGGTAAAATTATTTAAGAGTTTATGTGTTTGTTTATTCTTTCAAAGAATCAGCTTTTTAATTCATTGATTCTTTGTATTGTTTTTTAGAATCCATTTCATTGATTTCTGCTCTGATCAGTATAATTTCTTTCCTGTACAACTTCTGGATTTGGATTGTTCTTGTTTTTTTAGAACCTTGAGGTACATGATTAGATTATTTACTTGGCCTTGCTATTTTTCTGATGTGGGCGTTCAGAGCTATGAACTTCCCACTTAGAGCTGCATTCATTGTGTCCCATAAATTCTGGTATGTTGTGCTCACTCATTTAAGTCTAGGAATTACCTTATTTCTTCCTTAATTTCTTCTGTGACTGATTGATTATTCAATAGTGTGTTGTTTAGTTTCCACACATTTACATAACTTTTGTGGTTTTTTGGCCATTGATTTCTAATTTCATTGCACTGTAATCTGAAAATAGATATGCTAAGTTTTTGATTCTTTTGCATTGAATTAAGCATGCTTTAGTATGTGCTATGTTTTGGAGAAAGTTCCATGTGCTGCAAGAAAGAATGTGTGTTTAGCTGTTGTTGGGTAGAACACTTTGTAGATATCTATTAGTTCCATTTTTCAAAGGTTTGGTTCAACTCTGATATTTCTTTATTGATATTTTTTTGGTTTACCTGTTCTATTTCTGATAGTGGAGTATTGAGATTCCCCTCTATAATCATATTGAAGTTTATCTGATCTTTTATGTCCAATAGCATCTGTTTTAGGAAGTTGAGTGCACTGTGGTTTGGTGCATACATGTTTATAATTGTTATCTCTTCCTGTTGAATAGTTTCATTAACCAATATGTAGTGTCCTCCTTTGTGTCTTTTAATCAGCTTTGGCCTAAAATCCACTTCATGTGAAACAGGATAGCTATTTCTACTTGTTTTGGGCTCCTGTTGCATGGAATATTATTTTGCATCCTTTGATTTTTAGTCTATGAATTTCTTTTTGGGTTAAATGTGTTTCTAGTATGCAGTATACTGTTGGATTTTGTTTCTTGATCCATCCTGCTAATCTGTGTCTTTTGATTGGTGAATTGAGACCATTCACATTGATAGCTATAACTGATAAGTATTGACTTATTCTTGTCACTGTGTTATTTTCTTGCTGCTGTTTTCCTTTCTTTCCCTTCTACTTAATTGCTTGACCTACCTAGTACATTCATTCTTCTGGACCTTTTGTCATTGCTAGTTTCATTGTCTCTTTCTATGACATACTTGAGAAAGATTTTGGAGTTTTGGTTTGGTAGTCATGAATTTCTTTAGGTGCTCTTTCTCATGGAATGATCTTATATTTCTATCAATTTTGAAAGATAATTCTGCTGGATATATCAGTCTGGGTTGGAAGTTGTTTTCTCTTAGGGCTTGAAATACTTCATTCAAAGCTTTCCTTTCCTATAAAGTTCATGTTGTGAAGTCTGCTGTAATTCTGGTGGGTTTTCCTTTGTAAGTCATTCATTCATTGCTTTTCTCTAACAATTTTTAAGATTCTGCTCTTGTGTTGTAGTTTTGGTATTTTAATTATGTAGCATAGAGTGGCTTTTTTCTGACTGTGACTCTTTGGGGTTCTATTTGTCTCACTTATTTGTATGTTAAATTATTTTTCTATATCTGGAAAATTTTCTGATACTACTTCTATAAAAATATTTTTTATAGATTTTTATTAATTTATCCAAAATTACACAAACTTACAGGCTATTGTGCAAGCTTACAGACCATAATGCATTATGCCTTTTGCTTATAACAATGAGCAATGTAAACAACCACATAGATGCAGCATTAAGTCACAACTATATAAAGTTACTCTAGTACCTAGTATACATGTTACTGTTTTATGTTTGGGTTATTAGGTTGTTGTTTTTAGGGTATCATTACTCCTCTGGATTCCTAGTCCCCTTTTTGCCCTCTTCTTGTTCCCTTGGACCCTTTGCCTATTGGCTTAGATCTGACCCTTTGCCTTTTTGTATCCATTGTTTATGATTTTCTTTTGTTTGTATTTTGCCTTACTCAAATAAGAGATACCATATGGTATTCAAGCTTGTGAGTCTGGTTTATTTCACTCGACATGATATTTTCCAAGTCTATCTCTTTTCCTATAAATGACTCTAATTTGTCTTTCTTTATAGCTGAATAGTATTCCATTATGTATAGATACCACATTTTGTTTATCCATTTATCTGTTGATGTGTATACAGGCTGCTTTTAGCATTTAGCTATTACCAGTTGTGCTGCTATCAACATTGGTATGCAGGTATTGCTATAGTATGATGTCTTGAGCTCTTTGGGGAAGATACCTTGTAGGGGAATGGCTGGGTCATATGGGATTTCTACTTTCAGGCTTTTGAGAAATCTCCATCCTGATTTCCATGATGTTTGCACTAGTTTGCATTCCCACCAACAGTGTAGAAGGATTCCCTTTTCACCACACCTGCACCAGCATTTGTTATTGTTTGATTTCCTAGTGATTGCCATTCTTTCTGGGGTAAGGTGGCATCTTAGAATTGTTTTGGTTTGCATTTCTCTTACAATAGCCATAGATATTGAATATTTTTCCATATATTTGTTGGCTATTTGTATTTCTTCCACTGTGAAGTATCTGTTCATTTCTCTAGCCCATTTCTTGAGTAGATCATTAATTTTAGGTAGTTTCATTTTTTTTTTTAGTTCTTTGTATATTCTAGATATTAGTCCTCTGTCTGAGGAGTCGCTGGAAAAGATTTTTTCCCATTCTGTGGGTTTTCTCTTCACTCTACTAATTGACTCTTGCTGCACAGAAGCTCTTTAGTCTAATATAGTCCCATTTGTTGATTCTTGTTGCTATTTCTTGTGCAATTGAGGTTCTGTTTAGAAAGTCCTTTCCTACTCCTATGTCTTCAAGGGTTTTACCTAAGGTTTAATGTTTCTGTTTTAATGTTTAGATCTTTGATCCAGTTTGATTTTAATTTAGTATATGGTGAGAGATGTGAATCCAGTTTCATTCTTCCACAAAGAGATAACCAGTTTTCCCAACACCATTTGTTGAATAGGCTATCTTTCCTCCAACGTATGCTTTTGGATCCTTTGTCAAAGATCATGTATTTGAATATGTCTGGAGAAGTTTCTGTGTCTTCGATTCTGTTCCATTGGCCTACATATCTATTTTTGTGCCAGTACCATGCCATTTTTATTACTATTGCTTTGTAGTATAGCTTGAAGTGTGGGATTGCTGTGCCACCTGCTTTGGTCTTACTGCTCCCTATTGCTTTTGCTATTCAGGGTTTCTTCTGTTTTCATATAAATTTTAGGATTGTTTTCTCTAGATCTGTAAAGTATGCTGTTGGTATTCTGATTGGAACTGTGTTGAACCTGTATAACAGTTTTGGAAGTATGGCCATTTTCACAATATTGTTTCTGCCTAACCAAGAGCAAGGGACATCTTTCCATTTTCTGATATCCTCTTTAATGTCTTTTTTCAGAGTGCTGTAGTTTTCTTTGTGGAGGTCTTTCACTTCTTTAGTTAGGTTAATTCCTAAGTATTTCATTTTTCTTGAGGCAACTGTGAATGGTATTGTTTTCATAATTTCCTTCTCATCTTGTTCATTGTTGGTATATACAAATGCTAATGATTTTTCCATGTTGATCTTACATCCTGCTACTTTGCTGAAGTTGGTTATTAATTCTAGAAGCTTTTTGGTGGGGCTCTTTGGATTTTCAGTGTAGAGTATCATGTCATCTGCGAGCAGTGATAATTTGAATTCTTCCTTTCCTATATGTATTCCTTTTATTTCTTCTTCTTGCCTAATTGCTCTGGCTAAGGTTTCAAGTACTATGTTAAATAACAGAGGTGATAGTGGTCATCCTTGCCTAATTCCTGATTTTAGAGGGAATGCTTTCAGTTTTCCCCCCTTCAGTATGATGCTGGCTGTTGGTCTGTCATAAATAGCCTTTATCATATTCAGGTATGGTCCTTCTATGCCTATTTTCTTCAGGGTTTTTAATCAGGAAGGTTTGTTGGATTTTGTTGAAGGCCTTTTCTGCATCAATTGATATGATCATATGGTTTTTGACCTTGCTCCTATTTATGTGGTGAATTACATTTATAGTCTTTTTTGTATGTTGAACCATCCTTGCATCTCTGCGATGAAACCTACTTGATCGTGATGTATCAGCTTTTTGATAATATGTTGCATTGTATTTGCTAATATCTTGTTGGGGATTTTTGCATCTATGTTCATTAAGGAGATTGGTCTATAGTTCTCTTTTTCAGTTGAGTCTTTGTCTGGTTTTGGGATCAGAATGATACTGGCTTCCATGAATGAGTTTGGAAGCACTCTGTCCTTTTCAATTTCTTTGAACAACTTGAGGAGTATTGGTGATATAATCTCCTTAAAGGTTTTGTAGAATTTGACTGTGAATCCATCAGGTCCTGATCTTTTATTTCTAAGTCAATTTCTTTGCTTGTGATTGGGTTGTTGAGTGTATTTATGTCTTCTTGAGTCAGTTTTGGTAGTTCCTTTGTGTCTAGAAATCTGTCCATTTCTTCCATATTTACTAGTTTGTTGGAATATAATTTTTCAAAGTAGTTACTATGTTCTGGATTTCAACAATATCAGTTGTGATTTCACCTTTGTCATTTCTAATTGCATTTGTATGGGTCTTTTCTCTCTTTCTCTTAGTAAGTCTTGCTAGTGGCTTGTCTGTTTTATTTATTCTTTCGAAGAACCATCTCTTTGCTTGATTTATTTTTTGTGCAGTTCTTTTGGTTTCAATTTCATTAATTTCTGCTTGCATCTTAATGATTTCCCTCCTTAGTTTTGGTTTGGGGTTGGTTTGTTGTTATTTCTCTAGTGTCTCAAGACTTTTCATAAGGTTGTTTATTTGGGTTTGTTCTGTTTTCCTGATGTGTGCATTAATTGCAATAAATTTTCCTCTTAGGACTGCTTTCAACGTGTCCCAAAGGTTTCTTTGAGTTGTGTGGTCATTGTCATTATCTTCCAGAAATTTTTTTATTTCTTCTTTAATTTCTTCTGTGACCCATTTGTTGTTTAAGAGTATATTGTTAAATTTGGATGAGCTTTTGCCTTTTCCTACTTTTCTTCTTTCATTAATTTCTATTTTCATTGCACTGTGGTCTGATGGTATGCATGGGATAATTTCAATTCTTTCACATTTACTTTGGCCAGCTTTGTGAACTAGTATGTCAGCTATTTTGGAAAAAATACCATGTGCTGATGAAAAGAATGTACACTTTGTTGTGGAAGAGTGTAATAGTCTGTATATAACTATTCGGTGTATAAATTCAAGGGTGTGGATCAGCTCTGAAGTTTCTCTGTTGACTTCTTGTTTAGTTGATCTGTCTCTTTGCAACAGTGGGGTGTTAAAGTTCCCTAAAATAATTGTGTTAGTATTTATTTGATCTTTTAATTTTAGCAGATTTTGTTTTATGAAGGTAGGTGCTCCAGTATTTGGCGCATAAATGTTTATCAAAGTTATCTTTTCCTGTTGGATTGTTCCTTTAACTAGTATGTAGTGACCTTTTGTCTCTTCTAATCCATTTTAACTTGAGGTTTACCATGTCTGATATTAGAATTGTTACCCCTGCTTGTTTTCTAGGTCCTGGTTCATGAAATACTGTTTTCCATTCTTTAATTTTAAGCATATGAATATCTTTTTAGATTAGATGCATGTCTTGACTGCAGCAGATTGTAGGGTTCTGTTTTTTGATCCATTCTGCCACTCTGTTTCTTTTGATTGGAGAGTTGAGGCCATTAACTTTGATGGATATTACTGAGATGAGTTGGTTATTTACTATCATTGTCTTCTTTGTCTGTTGGTTTATTGCTTTACTTTTTCTGATGTATTTTGTTGTTGTTTATCCCCTGACCTCACTGGTTTCCTCAGTATTTTCAGGTGTGTCCCATCCTATGTTTCTGTCTATGATATTCCTGAGTATTTTCCCTAGAGCTGTTTTAGCTCTCATATATCTTCTGAGGTGGTCTTTTTCATGGGAATAACTAATTTCTCCATCAATTTCAAAGGATTCTTTTGCTGGATACATTAGTCTGGAAGTTATTTGCTTGTAGGGCTTGAAATACTTCACTCCAAGCTCTTCTGGCCTTCAGAGTGTGTGCTGAGAGATCTGCTGTGATTCTAATTGGTTTACCCTTATATGTGATATTTTGTTTTTCTCTGACTGCCTTTAAAATTCTGTTTTTTTTTTTTTTGCTGGCACTCTGTGAATTTGATAATAATATGCCTTGATGAACATCTCCTTTTGTTGTAGTTATTTGGCATCCTATAAGCATCACTTACTTACATTTTAAGATCTTTTTTTATATTTGGGAAGTTTTCTTCGATAGTTTCTGTAAGCATGTTTGTGAATCCATCTGTGTAGTTTTCAAACTGTTCTTTGACTCCTCTTAGCCTCATATGATAATGATGATGATGATGATGATGATTGGTTTTGTTTTCATCTAGGATCTCCTGCCTGGTTTTTTTGTTTGTTTGTTCTTTTATTTTCTTTTTGGTTTCTTTGAGCTCTTTATCATAATCTACTATTTTGTCCTCAATATCAGAAACCCTATCTTCACACTGGTCATTACATGTATGAATTCTGTGGGTCTCTTTCTCTCTAGAATCTCTATCTGACTTCTTTTAGAGGTTTCCATGTCTTTGTTGAATCTGTCATTTAAGCTTTGAACTGTCTTGGTTAGCTCATCCATTTTTTTTGCCTATTTTCCTGAAATTTACTGTGGGCATATTGAGTGACATTGCTGTTAATTTTTGGTTCATTTCCTCTTTAAATTCTATTTTTTTTTTGTTTCTCCTATGAACTTTCCATAGATTTCTGCTATCTGGTATTTGTTTTCTTCTTTTCTTTCATCTTGTTCTGCCTTAGGAGAGTTGGGAATTGGAGATCTTCTATTCCCTTGTTTCCCCATTCTCTTATTTGAAGCTGTGTTTGTTTATATTTATATATTCCCCATTTTTTTTTCAGATTTTCTTCTGTCTTTTGAGGGAGGTGCTACTGGATGGAGGCTGGGGGGGTGAGCAGAGTTTGTGGTTATATGAAGCTTTTTAGCAGTTTGTTGCTTTACTGCAAGTAGTTTTCAGCATTTTGTGTCGAGTTCTTGTATTTGCTGCTTCAGTTGTTTAAGTGATTTTGTCCCTGTCTCTAGGTTTTGTTACTAGGATATTTCGCTTTGAAACAGTTTCTCTAGTTTGATTAATACACCATTTTTATATAATAGTCATTGCAGTTGCTCTTCTTACCCTTTGTCTATTTTCTAGGCAAGGGGTAGAACCTAGCCAACTACTGATTCTGAATCCATGGGAGCACAATTCTACAGTGGTAAAACAGCTTAATGAACTTTGAAACAGTAAAAGGAGATACTAAATAACACAAAAACAAAGTATACAAACTTAAGCCAATGAAATGTCTCCTGGGAGCATCAATTGGATATTTCAGTGGGTCATTGTGTTGTGTTTCCCAAATCCTTTCTTTACCCTTATATTTAACAGTAGTTTTAATGGATCTACCTTCCAAAGCCCAGGGGGATAGAAGTCTAGGTAAAGCCAAAGTGGTAAGGTAAGAGAAATAGAGCTACAAAGAGAAAGAATAGTAAAACAATGACAAGGTTTATTTTTTTTTCTTCCTCTAAGTTCTGTGTTCTGTAGTGTGAGATTAAGGAAATAGTAGTGGGGCAGAGGATTCTATTAAGGATTTGAAGTTGTATATTTGGGAGGTGGTATCAGAGAAGTCTATATACAAAATTGGTACTGAGAAATGGAGGTGGGGGGAGTTCTGTGTTTGATTAGGTGGTAGGAGTTTGCTTCAGAGAGTACATATAAGAGATGAGGGATGAAGAAAGGTTAAAATGAGGGTGGAACAAAAAAAAACAAAAACAGAAATAGAAACAAGTGGACAACAACCATGAAACTGAGGGGAAAGAGGTCGGGTGAGATGTTATGGGTAAAAGTAGGTTGGGGTATGAGTGTGTGTGGGAATGCTCCCTTACCCTCTATAAACTATATTGGATGGAAAGGAAGAGGGATATATATATATATATATGGGCTCAGCATAGGTAGACAGGCACATTCATAAATGAGGGTAATAGGAATAGTGTTATATAACATGATAAAAATGTAGGGAGTTTTGTATAGAAGGAGGAATACAGCACTAAGTAAAAACTAATGAACAAGATACGAAATTTAAACAGTTAAAATTAAAAGAAGTATAAAGAATATGATATGGATTAAAAACTAAAGATAATACTGTCAAATGAAGAATAGCAGTAAGATTTTTAAAAAAGACATAAACAGAAGCTAAAGTGGAGAAAAGGAAAAGAAAGAAAAGATAATAAAAACAAGTCAAGGCACAATCGAGCAAGAACTTAAATAAAAATATACACAAAAAAATTTAAAACTTTAAAAATATTAAAAAAATAATAAACACTTTGTTTTGAGCTTGTCGCTCTTTTTAAGGTGCTGAACTGCAGTCCAGGCGTGTCTTTATGTTGGGCACTCAGGTGCAGTCTGTGGCCAGCATTGTGCTGAGTGTGCAGGGCTGTTAATGGTAGCAGCGAGACCTCACAGTGGGCTACTAGTCATTTATCTAGGGGACTCAGACTGGCTGTTGAGTGTCACAGTAACAGAGTCTGAGCTCTCCACAGCCCGCTGATTTATTTCTGCCATCTGCTACCTTCTGCCACTGAAGTTCCAGCCTGGTGCCCTTTTCCCAAGCAAAATGGTGATCCCCACCCCCTTCTGATCCATGAGTCTATATCCTAGAGCACCGCTCCACCTTCACTCATTAACCGTGGGCTTGGGGTTGCTGGGGGTGCCATCAAGTCTTTATTTGGCCTTTCCTCTTTCTTTTTGTGGTACTAGAGATAGAACCTAGGTCTTTGTGCATACTAGAGAAGCATGCTGTCTCTGAACTATACCCCGGCACCTTTTTATTTTTTCGAAAGGTATTTTCAGTGAGTAAAGAATTCTAGATTGCCTTTTGTGTGTCTAGAACTGTAACAGTATTTCTCTGTTGTCCAGCAAGAAAGTGGCTATTGTACTTGACTTTGCTATCTACTTAGTGGCCTTTTCTTTCAGACTTCTTTCAAGATTTTCCTTTTATCACTGGTTTTAAATTATTTGATCGTAGGATACCATGGTACAATTGTTTTCATGTGTCTTGTGCTTTCATTGAGCTTCTTAAGCCTGTGGATTTTTATTTTCCATCAAATTTGGAAAATTTCCAGCCATTATTTCCAAAATATTTTTTCTGTCCTAATCTTCTCTTTATGTTTGATATTGTCTCTCAGTTCACTGACGCCCTGTTCATTTTTTTTCAATTTCTCTCTACCTCCTTCTCTCTCTCTCTCCATCTCTCCCTCTTTCTCTTTTGTAGTGCTAGGTATGGAACCCAGGGCTTCATGCATCCTAGGTTAGTGCTCTACCACTGAGCTGCACCCCCAGCAATTTCAGTTTTTTTTTCCCTAGCTGCAGTTTATTTTGTATAGTTTCTACTGCTGTATCATCAGGCTCATTGATCTTTCCTTTTGCAATGTTTATTGTTAATACCATCTACAGTACTTTTATCTTGGGCATTGTAATTTTCACTGTAGAAATCCAATTTGGATTTTTAATTGGTTTACCCATCTTTTTTGGCAGATAGTAAAGGTGCATCTTTATTGGATACAGTGTGATGTATCGGTATATTTATACTTTGTGTATTGATCAAATCATAATACTTAGCTTATATATCATCTCAAACATGTATCATTTTTTAAATTTAGAACATTTAAAGTCTTTTCTCCTTCAAGTTTTATTTTATTTTAATTATTATTTTATTTATTTATTTTTGGGTGCTGGGGATCAAACTCAGACCCTTGCGCTTGCTAGGCAAGCACTCTACCACTGAGCAAAATGCCCAACCCCACTTCTACAATTTTAAATTACAAAATACAGCGTTCTTTATAATCATCCTCTGTGTAATA
This sequence comes from Hystrix cristata, assembly GCA_004026905.1. NCBI lineage: Eukaryota > Metazoa > Chordata > Mammalia > Rodentia > Hystricidae > Hystrix > Hystrix cristata. Next base: position 43,220 of record PVJO010011375.1, on the reverse strand, counting down.
GGACACCAACATTTATTCCTTCTCTCTATGACTTTGTACCTGTTAAGCAATCCCTCCTCTCCCCACTACAGTCTCTGGTAACTGCTATTTTTCTCTTTACTTGTATGAGCTCAGATATCTTGATTCCACATGCTAGTAGAAGCATGTATGTGCTGGTTAAACTTGATTGTGCCAACCTGATTGGCTTGGTAGCCACTCAGGGAATTGGTGGAGCACACTTCTGGGTGTGTCTGGATGGGTCATGGAGGCATGACCTTGGGTACTATATCTGACTCCTGGCCCTTTCCCCTGTGGCACTATTTCCTTGCTCTACTTCCTGGCCCCTGTGAACAAGCAGCTTTGCTCTGTCACGCCCTTTCACTGTGATGTCTCTCCCTTGGAGCCAGCTGACCATGGACCAAAATAGACCTTTTGGTCTTTAAATTATGGGTGTCAGGTATTGTGCCCCAGGGATGGGAAAGCTGAGTAATACAATATGTTGTCTGTCTTTCTCTGCCTAGCTTGTTTCACCTAACATTATGATATCCGGGTCCATCCATGTTGGCACAAACACAGATACTTTGTCCTTTTTTATGGCTCAGTAGTAGCAGTGCAAGTATTACAAACACACACCCACAGGCACACATATCACATTGTCTTTATTCATCCATCTATTGACACCTCAGTTTATTCACAATAAAAACCATATGTGCCAAATCCACAGCTAACATCATTACTAAGTAAGACAAAGTCAAAAGCTTTGTAAGTATCAGTTATTTTTCTCTCGTTGCTGAGACAAAATACCAGACACCCAAAGTTAGGGGAAGAAAGGTTTATTTGGCTCACAGTTTGTAGAGGTTTCAGTCTACAATCAGCTGGGTCCAAGGCAGGGTGGCATGGCAGACAGGCAGAAGGCAGCAAGGTAAGCAAGGAATGCAAGCAAGGGGCCTAACCAGCTTCTTCCTGTACTTTATATTTTATCCAGGCTGCTAGGATTAGGGCGGTGCTAAACCAATCAGTGAATTGATTTAGTAATCACACACCCTTGATCTCAGCATTGCACACTCTAGATCCAGCCACCTCTTACCACATGAGGCTTTGGGGGGGGGACGTCTAGACATGAACCGTGACAGTAAGATCTGGAGCAAGACAAAGATGCCCACTTTCATCAGTTATTCAACACAGTACTGGAAGTCCTAGCAAGAGCAATTAGGCAAGAGAAAGAAATAAAGGGAATTCAAGTTGGAAAAACAAGAAATTAAATTGTTACTGCAGATGACATATGATCTTATATATAGAAATTCCTTAAGTCTCCATCAAAAACTAGAACTAATAAATTCCGTAAAATTGCAGGATACAAAAATCAGTGGTGTTTCTATATGCCTATAGTGAACTATCTGAAAAGATATTAAGAAGCTAATCCCATTTACAATAGCTACCAAAAATTAAAAATACCTAGGAATAAATTTAACCAAGGAGGTGAAAAGCCTGTACAGGGAAAACTATAAAATTGGTGAGAAAGAACAAAATAAATAGAGAACATCCTATTTTCATATTTGGAAAAAAAATATTGTTAAAATGTCCACAGTAAACAAAACAATCCTCATCAAAATATCAGTACAGTACTTTACAGAAATAGGAAAAACCTTAAAATTTATGTAGAACCATGAAGGAACCAGAATAGCTAAAGTATGCTACAGCAAAGAAAAAAGAAAAAAAAAACACCAAAGTTGGAGGCATTACAATATGAGATATGACCGAAATGTGCAGTGTGTGTTTAAATAAAGAACTATGACAGTAAAAAAACAAAACAAACAAACAAACAAAAAACCAAAAAAAAACACCTGTCCATTAATGCCCCTTGAACACACTTATCCCATCATTCTTGCCACTTTCTGAAGCAGTTCTGGAAGTCCCCTTTCATGAGTGTCTTTAGGAGGCATGATAAAAAATGCAATGAATGCTGCTACTGAGTGCCATCTGATGGAGAGACAGTGAGTGAGGTGTGTCCTCATTCACTTTACTCACTGGATCTTGCACAATGTGACTACTGGCTCTTCCCCAAAGTCAAAATGACCATGAAAGGTCAACATTTTGAATTGATTCAGGACATTGAGGCAACCATGACAGAGCAACTAAAGACACTCACAAAAGAGGACTTCTAGAACTGCTTCAGAAATTGGCAAGAATAATGGGATAAGTGTGTTCAAAGTAGGGTGCAGATTTTAAAGAGTATTCATGGCAATGTGTCTTTTACTGTAACAAATATTTTAAAATTTTAACATTCACCATAGTTTTCGATCATACTGCACACCTGACTTTAAAACATACCAAAAACTTGTAATAACCAAACAGCATATTACTAACATAATAGAGAACCCAGAAATTAATCCATGTACTTACAGCCAACTGATTTGCAACAAAGGTGCCAAGCACATACTATTAGAGAAAGGACAGTCTTTCCAATAAATAGTGCTGGGAAAACTGGATATACATTTGCAGAAGAATGAAAGACCCCTACCTCACACCATATCCAAAATTCAATACAAAATGAATCAGAAGGCTAAATGTAAGACCTGAAACCATGAAACCACTAGAAGAAAACAGGGAAATTCTTCAAGGCATTCATATAAGCAAATCATGTTTTGGATAGGGCCCCACAAGCATAGTCAACAATAGCAAAAATACTAAGTGGGATTACATCAAACTAAGGAATTTCTGCACAAAAGTGGAAACAGTCAACAGAGTGAAGAGACAACCTGCAGAATGGGAGAGAAAGTTTGCAAACTATGCATTGGGGATTAATAGTCACAATATACAAGAAACTCCAAAAACTCAACAGGGAAAAAAAAGTCAAATAATCCAGTTTTAAAATGCTCAAATGATGTGACTATACATTTCTCAAAAGAAGACATACAAATAGCTGACAAGTATATTAAAATGTTTAATATCACTAATCATTAGGGAAATGTAAATCAAAACCACAATGAGCTATCACCTCGCATTAGTAAGAATGGCTATCATCAAAAAAAAAAAAAAAAGAAAACAAATGCTGGCAAGTATGTGTAGAAAGGACAACTCTTATACACTGATGGTAGATCAGTACAGCCATTATAGAAAACAGAGGTTCCTCGAAAAAATAAAAATAGAAGTTGCCATATTGTTTTAGTTACTTTTCTCTCGTTGTTGGGACAGAATACCCGACACCCAAAGTTAGGGGAAGAAAGGTTTATTAGCTCACAGTCTGCAGAGGTTTCAGTCTATAGTCCGCTGGGTCCGAGGCAGGGCTGGCGTGCAGACCGGCGGCCGGCCGCAAAGTAAAGTGAGGAAAATGCAAGGAATGTATGCAAATCAGCA